>JBBPTZ010000050.1:0-61385 GCA_038094315.1 Phylloporus cf. tubipes
AATCTAGTCCGTCAACAGAGAGCTCTTACAGTGCATCCTCATGCAAGGATAATCTCAGCTTTGCTCCCTCACATACTGGTGATGTTCCAGGATGTGCCCTTCGGAACCACACCCTCAAGTCGGGTTCATTCACGGAGGATGCTCACAAATTGTCGTCGGTCAAGGACGTTGTTGATTATATTCCGCACGACAGGCCTCTAGTGAACGATGTTGCTCCAGGGGAGCACTACCCTAGTGATTCTCTCCTCGATGGGTGCCTTTCGAGATTGAGCTTGCCAACGGAGACTCTTTATAGTCCATCTTCTCTCGAGGATGTTATCAACGACAATTCTCCAGGTGCTAGTGTCGCTCAGGGATCCGATAACCAACACCTTGCTGCCCCACTGGAACTTCCTTGTGTTCTGCACTCCGATAGACCTTCTGTGATTTCAAGTCCATTTGTGGAGAGCTCCCATCATGGTCTGCGATATGCACCTCCAGCCAAGGATGAAAACTCTAGGTCCTCAGAGCAATCACCCACTGTCGGTCACCCCGCAGAATGTATCGCAGCTGAGGCGCACCAAGACCTGAACAGTCTGGGGCCCGATGAAGGCCATGAATTGTTTGACTCAGTCCGTGATAATTTCAATCTATGCCAGTCATTCCCCCTTCTGCCGGTTGAAACGGTTGGACACTTAATCCTCAGTAGTGAGGAAGACATGTCTGTCCTGACCGGCGCAAGTCTCGAAGAGAATGTGCCAAACTCATACGCACTATCGCAGGATGGGGAAGTGCATTTGAACTCAGACCTGACAGAAAAGGTTCAGCCGAGCAAGCTGCCTTTGGTCGGACCCCCTTATTCAGACACTGATTCCGCCTTGCGAAGGAGGCGAGCGGCATCCGACCTCACTGTGAAGCGAAAGTCGCCTCAGACCACTCCTGGGAACATATTGAGGTCGCCACCGCGGTCACCGGAACAGTCGGGTCAATCCGATTCTGTGCAGTCGCTTTACGACGAGTATTTTGATGATGGTACTTCCGACGATGGCTCAATGTTCTTTGATCACGTACATGAAAACACGGCCCCTCCAATTGCGTATGGTTCTACACAGCAAGAGGTTCGACCGCACCTCACACCTCATGCTTTCCATGGACCCTCCCCAACCCCCAATGGCGAACATGGTATTCCCGCTACAGACTTCCCTCGGTCCGAAACTATTCTTCGTCCTCTTTTGACTGGGCGGAGATCATTTTTGCATTCTTCCCTTTCCGGTCTCACGCCGAAGGGAGGTTTTCCTGAAGACAAGAAATCTTCTCCAACGCACCCGTCCACTCGATTGCAGGCTAGGGAGATTGGCAGTACTATGGTTCCCCTAGGATTTCGGCGCCACAAACCCCAGGTGTGTAAGCAAATTTGATTAAGCAACCATCGTACTTACCTGCTACTAAGCCTGCGGCGACACAATCTTTACGAAGGGCGTCGCAGCCGTTGTGTACTGTACTTCCCGCGTCCGAGCTCCGAGAGGTGTTGCGCATCCGAACCGATATAGCGAGGGATGGTTCACCGCTAGGGTGTTCTTCTGCAAGACATATTTCCTTCACATCGCGGTCGCTCTTACCTGTGAAAGCGATGTCTGCTCCTCCTTCGGGCGGTTTGAAACAGCTCGGTCTCGTCAGTAACTTCTTGGCATTTTTCCTACCCACTGATTTCCCTGCCCAGTCCTCCATCGTCAATCAAAGGTCATTCGCATTGTCTACTCATTCGTCAAGCATTGCATCTAGCATATTGTCTTGTGAGTATGCTATAGATCGCGAGTTAGCTTCCGATACTGAAAAAGATCATCCGACAGTAGATCACATATCCACACCGCAATCCCCCAGTGTATCATCTACTACTTCGTTTTCACATAATTCATTGGTATGTCTGTTGGGGTCCCGATGGAGAAGATAGGTGACTAATTGGTGGTAGCCTTCGTCTTCATGTGAACAAATACCCAAGCAATTCCACCATACCCCCAAGCGTTCCAGCTCCAGCACACTCATTCAAGCAAACGATGCTTATCCCGCGTCGCAGTCTTTCCTGACTCGCCGCAATTCACGTTCCGTCTCGGCACCCATTCAACAGCCAAAGCCATGGCGTTTATCACATTATCGAGCAGGCTCTCGGAAGTATACATCAGTTGACAGTATTCGTCGTTTTTCAAGGAGAACTTCGACATTAAGTCTCTCCTGCATTGTGGCCGAAGAACAAGAGGTTGACGAGGATGCCACCCAATCAGAACGTGCAGATGGTTGGACGTCGGTCCATGCCATTGCTACCCCAAAACCCACCTTGCTTTTTGCTATCGCCAGTGATAACGTGGACCAAGTTCGCCAAGTCCTTGAGAGCGGCGAAGCAGGTCCAAACGATTCTGTTGGACCTCAATCTGCCTTGGCGTTCACACTTACCAACGACAAGCTAGCGCACAAGCAAGAGATTGTCAAAGCACTGCTTGCATATGGTGCAGATCCTTCCGTACTGCGGAATCCAACCTTAAACCCTGCGCCACGCCCAGAAGCAGGTGGGGAATCAAATCATCGACCTCCCGAAACCACACTGGAGAAGATGGATCCAGCTACAAGGTAATTGAAATCGTTTCGTTTCCTAGCTTACTCACCTCCTGTGCATAGATACTTTGTTGCACGAGCCGATGCAGCTCATACTCGCCAAACTTCACAATTGATCTACCGCTCGATCTTTCGCCCCCTGACACGGGTTCGGTACGATGTCATCGGGCAAGACTGGGCATTGGAGCAATTGTTCCGTGTTCTCAGCATGCATTCCCAGAAATTGGCTGTGACTCCTATTGTGGTTTTACTGTGTGGTGAGGCGCTCCATTCGCTGACATCCGAAACCATGCAAACCCTAGCACAGGTCCGAGCGGTCACGGGAAGAGCTTGCTGGCCCGGAAATGTAAGGCTGATTTCACCACATGCAGAAATTTGGCTCTGACATTGTTTGATAGTTGGATACCTGCTTGACGTTCCGACTCACACCGTAAATATGACCACTCTCCGATCTGCTCATGACATCTGGCAGTCGTATTCCATGAGTCCGTATGAGGTAAGCCAGATCGCCTTCCACCCCGACACCAGCTAGTGACGAAAGAGTTTGCAGGAACCCTCTTCGTGTACTCTCGCAGAATTTTTGATTGGAAATGAGGGGAAAAGATGTGTGGTCGTACTAGACGTGCGTGTCCCGCGCTGATAAACGAAGGTGGATCTCACGGAATATCCCAGGAAATTGAGAAGGTTGAAGATGAGAAGGCGCTGTGGTCTCTCCTTATGCCATGGGAACTAGGTTTGTCTTCATCCTGAATCTCATGTGGACTCGCTGATGGCCTGGCAGGTCGATGTTCCTTGGAGGCAGGAAAGCGTCATGTCGATGCACGGAACGTCATTTGGCTAGGCACGTCGAATGCAGGTCATGAATTGGTCTTCGAACACCACGAAAATCGCACGGAAAAGGACCAGCGAATGTCCCGCGAGGAATACCTTGAGCTAACGGGTATGCTGAGACCCTGTGTCTCGCACTGCCTCGGGGTATATTTGATTCCTGCTATCGAAACGGATGTCTGATCCTCTTTCGATAGGCTTCTTTGATTTCTCGTGTCACTACAGTCCTTCCCTTTGTGCCATTCACGTTGGATGAAAAGAAGGCCATTGCCGCAGAGGCTGTCTACGCCCTGGCGGGCGACGCTTCCAAGACGCTCTCCCCCCAGGATGTAGAGGTCTTGGTCACCAAGGTTCTACCGAATTATCACCCAAGCGAAGGAGCACGGTCACTGCACAGGGCTATTTCGGATATCTTGATGGACACTGTATGCAGCTAGTGCATCCTATCATCAGGTATCCCGCTTTCTAAACTCTGTCGCTCCCGTACGTAGGTCATGTATCATATTGCAGCATTTAGTAGACACATACTAGTACTTATCCAATCTATACACCACCGAGTCCTGGCACTTCCAGTTCAAGTTTTGAAGCTCATGCGCTGATGGCTGTGGTCCTGCAGCTGATCTCACGGAATTTATATCGAGATAGCAATGCGGGCGTTGTCAGGGGACGTGATATTGGCACAGGCCCGAGTAGCCTCAGGCTCGACCTGTGCATGTCCTTGATGGACGCTATTTAACCCAAATGATTCGCCTGGGCCAGCGCAAGTCATTCTCATGGAGTCTTCCTATGATGGTCCGAGAGTCGCACCAACTTCCCCACCGACGTCGCAACCTATCCCATATCTCACACTCGCCCCTCAATACCACGCGAGTTTTTCGACTGCTTCAACAGCCGTTTTTCTGTCACTCTTTGGTTTGGGTGTCCTAGGTGCGTTTGGTCTGTTCGGAAAGGGTTGGTTTACCAACATTGCATAACGAAGCACTCGCGATCTACTGGGCACGGAGACGGCGGATAGAGTTAGACAAACGCCCGGTGGAAAAGGCAGCAGTATGCGACGTTGAAGCTTTAGCGATTGCCCCTGCCGTCCCTCCGTTGAACGTGCGTTGGACACCTCAGATCCGCTCGATCAGTGGTCCTACGTCGGACAAAAAGTTGTCAAGTTTGCCTCCGAGACGCGCACGATCACCTCCCCCCTCTCATTTCGTCAAGCCCCGGAACCTGCTTCTGGATCCCCAGGCTAGCTCTGCACCCCCGTATGCATTGTCGTTTCCGCATCCTGAGCTTTCCCCTCCCGCAAGGGGTTCGAGAGGCGGTCTGACCCCTCCGGTGACCCCTCAGGCTCTCGCTGTGAGTGGGATGCAAACTCGATCGTTGGGGAGACCCGGAGTAGGATTAGAATTAGTGGTGTAAATGACTATTCATGAGCACTCAGACTCGAGCCACGCTGGGTTTATGACAAGTATCTTGGTCACATATGTTCTCACTCAGTTTCAGATAGGATAGCAATCGCGTTGAATTTGTCGAGGATGGTGTATCAAGGTAATCCTCCCTCTATTCCTCTGGAAACTGTGCTTTTCGCCTGAACTTAGCCTGGTCTCGCAACCACTACACGTTATATTAGAAGAGGGTCGGAAGAGAACGTCGCGGGACATACCTGGCGGTATTGGTGCAGCGAGCCAATTTTCTCTCCTAATAAATGGATCAGAATAGTATTGGGCAACATGTGGATAATTCTATACCATAGTAGTCCGGCACAGGGTTATTGGTGCTTTGTGCGGTAGGGTCGACACGATTTTTGACTACATGTCTGTAGAATTCGCGGTCTTTTGCTTCTATAAGGGAAAGGGTACGACGATGGGTCATCCTCCAGCAAGATGAACCAATTATGGGGCCCAAGAGGTATCCAAATCCTTGGATATGGTGAATACGAGGCAGCAGTGGTCGTTTGAGCCGACTCACCCGTGCACGCCATTGTACACACTCCGTAAAAGATCATGGGGTCAATTCCCTTGCGCGTGAACCATCAACAACCACCTTGACGCGTGCGCGGAGTTGGAGGCTCACCATGATCGGCTTAGTCGCGTCCGTCTCTAGAGAGCCAAAGTACGCAGCTCCGCCCACGAGACCGAGGAGGGAAGATGGGATGGTGAGGGCCTGAAGAAATCCAGTCAGCAGGTGCGGGTCAAGGCAATGGTGAACGATATCATACCGTCTCCCATCTACGTTTCCCGCGTCGAATTTCGAGGTATTCCGGCCATGTTATTGTGTCTTTGGAGGATTCGGGGACAGCGCTAGAAAATTTGGGGATGGAACCCGTCTTCTTTGTTGTGGATCTGGTCACTGAAACGCGAATTCCGGGGGCGTACGAATGTTTTAGCAAGGACGCCATAAGATGATCGTTGACACGGACAAAGAAGGTGTTTCGCACGACGAGGACGCGACGCACGCGACCATCTCTATTACTACTACTGGTACTAGCCATGCAGTCCTGTGACGGGGTACTTGAGCGCCCGTCGCCAACGGCGTCCACGCACTACTGCCCATTCTGCGAGGATAGTAGCTTGGCCGTCGTCCAGGAGCAAGACCCTGCGGATCCGTTCTCGTTCGCCAACATTATTTCTGCCGGAACGATCACCGTCACTGTCCACGACAGCAAATTACCATGTACATCTAACAACCACGAATGGTCCTTGCTTCCGGAACGGCTTGAGAGGCAACACACGCGTCAAGTGGGCACGCCTTTCCGGGAACTGGCGTTTCTGGCCAAGCACCTGTTTCTTCGGGCGACCTGCAGACTCGGCGCCAGTGGACGACTCGTTTTCATTAGAATCTATCTCGTCCCTAATGATCTACCCAATTTCCATGGGAGACTACACCGCCGTCCAGAAGCCGTGACCAAGGAAGCTCAACTGCATATGCAAACCATTGTGCCATTGATCGTGCAAAACAATGGCTTGTGGAATGGAGAAGAGTCTTGTCTCGACGCCCCTCTGGAATACTTGCTACCTAACTACATCGTTCGTAACGCTACAGTCTTTTCATTGTGCTAGCATCAATCATTGTTGGCAGGATAACCGCTCCATGGCGGAGATATTCAGTGATCTTCCTTCCCCATCGCTGGATCCAGCGGATGAAAATACGAGTCTTTCCCATTGTATTGCTTCTGGAGACGTAATTTGGGGTTTGAGAACTACTCTGTATGGGTATCAGCGACATTCAGTTGCTGTCATGTGTCACAGGGAATCGAGCACCAAACCTGTTCAGGATCCATTGTTCATTCCTCTCTCATCCATGACAGGCACTTGCTTTTATGTTCGGCCATCAACCCTGTTGGTCATGCAAGACTGTCCTGCCTTCTCTCCATCTCAGGCAGGCATACTTTGTGAAGAATTAGGTATGTTTGGTTCAGGAGTGCAAGTATCTAACTTGACTCTGTGTTAGGATCAGGAAAGACAGTAATGATTATTGCCCTTATTCTTGCAACTGCAAGTCAGCTTGCAGGTCCAGAGGAGTCCCTGATGACTGTTAAGCAACCAGTCATGACACCACTGGCTTTTCATCACTTCCCCTCCACAGAACATGCTCTTGCAAGAAAGGAAGCTGGTTTGGGCCATGGGGCTATTCAACAAGTTCCATCCCTTGTTGAGCTTCTCGTCCACTACTTTTCCATGCTGAGAGTCAACACAGGTCATCCAGCATTTGTTGATAAGCTTGAGGCTACTCATCTATGGCCATTTATTCAAACCAACAAGTGCTTCTACCACCATTACACTGAAAAATCAGAGTGGTCAAAACGTCGATCTGCAAATCATGCCTATCCCCGAACCATGTACCTCTCCTCAGCTACCCTTGTAGTGGTCCCAATAACCTTGTTGGGTCAATGGAAGAATGAAATCAACAAACACTGCCATGATTATGTTCGATACCTTGTTGTCTGTCCTTCCATGGTTCTTCCTGATGCTAGGAAACTTGCTTCAGATTATGAGGTAAGAACATGCTTGATAACTTTTGGCTGAACATTTGGTTGATGATTCCACCTCAGCTAATTATCATGAGTAATATCCGTATGCAAGATGTGTAGTTTCAGCTGCAAAGAGACTAATTATTTATAGGATTTCATAAAGAATCCAGAAGAAACAAGATTGAAAACTTGCATAATCTAGAACCTTGCACTTGCCCATGCATGGCAGGATCTCGAGTTCCAGATTGTCACTGTCCTGGAGATCCTGATGTTACCCCTCTCTTGCAAGTGCGATGGAAGAGATTGGTCATTGATGAAGGCCATATAACTGGCAATGTGGCAGCTACTGTCAATCATTTTGTTTGCCAACTGAGCATTCAACACAAATGGATTGTCACTGGTACGCCCACTTCCAATATCCTTGGCCTCCAATTAGGCCGTGACACCAATGGAGAGGAATTTGATCTTGTTTACCCTGACTCCAACCTTCCCATGTCTATCTCAAGTCAGGAAGAGGGATACCACATGCGAATCTGGGGAAATTATGATCGTACCAACCTACGAAAGCTGGAAACAATGATCAAGGTTTTTCTTTCTGTTCCACAGTTTCATACCGACCAGGGTAGCTTTAAGTCCCATGTGTCAACACCGCTGTGTGATCAGCATGGACCACGGCCTGGTGCCATTCGTGTTCTCAGTCAAGTGATGCAAATGATAATGGTACGTCACAGGTAGGTTGAAAATATGCTATTACCTTCACATGCTTATGATGATCTCATAAGAATAGAAGATGTTGAAAACGATGTCCTGTTGCCTCCGATGAGACATGAGACTGTTTACATGGATTTGGACAGTTACGCTCTGAAATCGTACAATGCGATGCAAGCTGCCGTCGCAGTCAATGCCATTGATTCAGAGCGCAAAGACGTGGTAGGTTAACATGTACTCGTATCTTTAGTTCTTTGCTCAGCTCAATCCAGGACTATCTTTTCCATCCGAGTGTACGTCATGAGGCATTTGGACCATGTAAAATAGCACTAACATTTGTCCAATCCAGCAAGCCAAGGATCTACAGGCAACCATAAATAATTCATCGCAGTAAGTTCCTAGTCGATTTTTATCCTATTGCTGTTCAACGAAGCTATCATCCCCAGGGGCCTCTTCTGGTCTGCTTCAGATACCTTGTACAATGTGGACCAGATCTGTGAGCTCGCGGATAAATACATAGATCGTGCCCGGGAGCATAACATGGGTCCCGAAGACATGGACCTTCTACAGCAAGCGCTCAAACATGCGTATGGCCTATTTTTATTGTGTTGACATCTGACTGACTCCGTTGTGCAGAGCTATTGCTGCCAAAGATAAGATGTGGAGAGCAATGCAACCCTACGCAGACATCCCATTCAAGGTATCTGGACTTGATACGACCGTCTTTGAAGCATGGACACGAACTGGGTTGCGCAGCAGTGGTCGCACAATTGACGTTATGCACCCGGACCGGTTGACGAGCCTGCGCTCACTCGTACGCAAGAAACACCTGATCTCGAGAGATGATATCGTTAAGGAGGGTAAGGCCATCGATAGGGCCGAGAATTCGACAGTGACCTCGAAACCGACTCACTCACACAAGGCGAAGCACAGTGTAAAGCAAACGAAAGAAATGACGAAAGAAGTGCAAGGAAAGATCAAATCTCTGAAGAAGCATGTCGAACGAATAGATGTATCCGATGAGGAATTGGAAGACTGGCAAGAAGGGGACAGAATTAATGGGGTTTCTTCCACCGAAGTGGCTGCAACGCGCGAGACTAGGTCTTCACTCTTGTCCGGGGTGATAGTCGGACCTTCACTGTCGACGAAGTTGAACTATATCCTTTCCGAGGTACGTCTATATACATGTGTTAATGGCAATGGGTCACAATTTGCACACTGACAGGTTCAGCGATACTCGGCGAAGGAGAAGTTCCTAATATTTTCCAATTCCGTCCTTACGCTCTTTCAAATCGGCGAGGCCTTGTCACTATTCGACATCAAGTATCTCCGGTACACCAACGCGGAGGAATGCTTACTGAGGGAACAATGCGTCATAACATTTGAAACATCGGATGTGCACAGAATCCTCTTGATGGAGTTGAAGCTTGGCGCGCGTGGCCTGTGGGTTTGGGGCACGGGTCTGCAATTTCGGACGCTGAATACCTCCGTAGGAACTTGATATCGGCGTCCCGGGTTATTTTTTGCGAGCCTGTCTGGCATCCTGATGTCGAGTCACAGGCTATCAAGGTTTAGAGTAATCCCGTTGCACTTCGATGGTGGACTGATTCGTTTTGCTAGCGTGTCCATCGCATAGGGCAAACAAGACCAGTCACTGGTCAGTTTCTTCTCTTTTGATAAGCGTATGTGTGCCTATGTCCCGGTAGTGAAAACCCTGGCTATCCGCGCCACGGCTGAAGAAGCTATGATCGCTCGGAGGGAATACCTGAGGAGTAGTGACAAGGTTCCAAGCATGACGACAGAGAGTGGCATGCGGCAGTACCTGCAGGTGACTTGCAGCTCCTCGTTTAATGCGACATCGTCTGACGTGAATGTAGCACCCCTGCTTCTTGACCGAATCTGCCTCAAATGATCCGATTAATGTGGTCCTGTCACTCGATGACAATCAGGTTGATTTGTCGGAGAAGGATGGAAGCTCGGGCGGGGATGGCATTCACGTAGATGTGCCCTGGCGCGCAAGAGAGTGAGATACGGGGACCCCGTAGTCATGTGACCGACGCGACGTGGTTCGTTTGTAACATTTATCGCGTTTGTCGCATCTGTACATAGACCACCATCATGCTCGCAGTCATCACACACAATGGCACCAGTCTCATCGACCCAGCCAGTTTCAAGAATCCGTCGAGCTCGTTTCCGGTTTCAGGTTCTTTGGAATGCTTCACGAGTGCCTGGTCTCTGGATTCAGGCAACTCCCAACTCTACTTGGCAACTTCGTCTTCTATCAAGAGGTACACGCCGTCCGAGTCTCTTCTAGAGGAGCTCTACAGTGGATCCGATATCGTGACGTGCTTGGAAATGAAAGACAAGAACACCATGCTCTTCTTTGCAACTGCCAATAAGGTACGGTCACTAGACTGTGCTTGCTCACCGGGACAAGTCCTATCCTCTTTGGAACCCCACAAGAACACTGTAACAATGATATCATTGTCCAACGATGGCACTTTGTTGGCGTCCGTGTCGACTTCTGCAGTCCTTGTGCATAACTTGACCCTTTCGTCGCACGTCCAATTGAAAGGACTTCCGGACAAAAGGTCTATCACTTGCTGTTTATTCCACCAACATTTCAGGACGAGGCTCTTGTTGAGTGCCGGACGGGATCTTGTTGTCTACGATTCGACGCGACCAAGTAGTCCGCTCAAGACGATTCGCATCCCTGGAGGCGGGGACATCGTAGGTGTAGCAGCGAGTCCATTTAGCAAAACCCTCGTCGCTGCTGTCACATCTAACGGCGACGTGGCACTTGTCGACCTGGACAAAGATAATGGGTACGTGGCCGACTTACCGTAATACACCCGTCTTAGTTCCATTCTCCAGGATACTAAAAACCGTCAATGTGAAAACCTCTCTCACTTGCTGTGCCTTCACTGCGGAAGGTGCTGCCATCTATCTTGGCACTGAAAATGGTAAACTCCTGATCCTCGACCTGAGGTCACTCGAGAAAGAACCAAAGTCATTCACAATTGGGGGCGGCAGTGCTCCCATTAGGGCGATCAATGTCCAGGTAGGCAGCTTTCGCCAGATTTACGACCGATTATTCACATTTACAGGGCAAGCCCAAGTCTCACTTTAGTGACACCGCCAGTACGAAAATCAAGTCGAATTCGACTGCAACTATGAGATCGTCTCCACGACTTTCTGCGACTACAATACGAACGGCATCGACCAGTTCTGTTAGTGCCGGTCCCGGGATCAAGTCTCCAGTACGCGTTACGGTAGCTTCAAAAATTCGTGGGGGAGGCGGGGTTACACCCAAGAAGAAACTTTTTTCTCCAGTGCGAACTCCGCTATCTGAAACCAAGAACTTGGGTCTCAGTGCACAGCCAGGGGGCTCGCATCCTTGTATGTAACTTGTCCTCTTTGCTGCGATATATTGCGCCTGACGGTCATTCTTAGCAACACTCTCTCGGCGCACAAAACCTCTGAGACTTCAGGAAAGCAAGGAGGAAAACTACGGAACCCAAGCCCCGCTACCTTCGTCTACCTCCCGCGGACTAAACGAGCTAGCGAGCACGAGACAGCGGAGAACCTCGTCTCATAAGATGGGACAAGACGTTGAACATCTAGGACTCGGTGCCATGCCAGAGTCTATTTCCGGGCATTTAGCAGCGATGCGAGTCCGGTCCGGACCCCCGTTGAACGGCGGTGCCAAGGACGAACGACGCGCAACACGTCGTATTACTTCCGAGTCTGCTGGGAGCGTATCTAGGCGAAAGGCTGGTTCTACTTTGATTGACGCTGCCCGCAACAAAGTACAATCCTCGGAAGCTGTGAACGGTGTGGATATACGCAAGGAGCATCAAGAACAACGGTCAGACACGCCGGACAATTACGACTATCACCTCGACTTGTCTCCCGATCTACCATGTGAACCTGTTACACCAATTCCGTTGGGGAAGAAGATGAACAAAGCCCCGTTAGCGAGCGCAACCTGTACTGGTAGTGGTGCGCTTGGGCTGACGAGCCCCGAGGTTGCAAAATGGGCCAAGGTCGGGAGTCAGAAGGGCAAGGAAAAAATAGCTGAAGGGAAGAAGACTAGGTTTGCGCAGACTCTAAACGTCAAAGAATTTTGTGGAGGAAGCGAGGAGCCGGGGGATGAAGGTGGCGCCGAGATATTTGTGAGTGAGCGGCGGGATGAAGAGGGAGAACACGAACTTTCCTTGCAGGTGTCACCACGTCGCCCAACCACAGCGCCAACGCGGCTCCAATCACCGCACCGTCCATCTCCTGCGAATCTGAACATGAATGCGGCTGCACAGGACTTTCTGCGGAATATCGTTCACGATGTCATGTACGACTTCCAGCGCGAAACCAAGGCGGGGATGATGGGCTTACATTTGGACCTTGTCCGAATGGGTAGAGGGTGGAAGCGGGAGCTGAGAGAAATGATGGAGGAATGGAGTGGGGAAATCCAGGAGCTCAAGGCGGAGAACAGACGGTTAAGAGAGGAGAACGAAAGACTGCGAAGAGGATACTAATCTAATCTATGTTCGTCACGTGATCGCGACTGAGAATATGGAGGCTAAGTGCTGTGCGAGTCGCCTGCGCCATGAACACTTTAGATGCTCCTTCTGTCAACGCGCTCGTGTTCACAGGTGGGGAAGTCTGGGGCGAAGACCAGCCAGAAATCCTGCAGACGATCGTTGAATCATCCAGTCAATTGAGTCAAGTCGATGATGTAGACCAGCATGTCAGTACATATGTACGCGTTTTTGAAGGTGCATCACATTTCATTCGCGCTGCTGCGGGATGATCTCATCCTTTCAGAAATGGTTGGAACCGTAATCAAGGAGGAGAAGCATCTTATCAGCGACGAAGAATTCGCGCTCCTGACTGTCTTTGCTCACCTTTCTTGTATGTCAATCCATTTTGTTCTTCGATAAATTCTGCTTACTTTGAAAAGACAACGCACGGTTCCTCATGGTGAAGCTGCTGTTGAGAAAGCAGGAGACCTGGCATCGTCTCGATACTTTAGAGTATGAAGACGAACTTGGTTCCGTGCCAGCCATTGTAGCAGCCATCGACGAACTATGCGGGGTGGGTTCAGAACCATCGAATGTCATCAAGCAGGAAAAGCCGAGTATCGACCTCGCGACGGGCGGGAGCAGCACAAATATCTCGACAGAACAAGGCGAGCCGGCCGCCATCAATGTAGAATCCCAGGAACCTTCAGGGAACAAACCCATTGCATTGGCGAGGAGCGAACGGGAAATGGACTTGAAGAGCCTACTAGAGTGCTTGAGAGTCGATGAACTCAAGGCGGTCTCTAGACAACTGAAACTCAAGACGAACCAGACTGTGAGTTTCCTTTCGCCGAACGACGCTATACTGAGTGTCTATCTCGCAGAAAGACAGTCTAATAAAAGATCTCCTGGGTGCATCATCCTCACAATCCACATTAACTAGTTTCGCCCGCGGGGATCGTGTCAAGGAGCCCAAAGGGCGCAGTTACCACCAAACCAAATTATCATTCCCCAAGCTAAAGCCTCAGCAAGATAGGCTTAAGGAAATCGTCCTCAGACACATAGGTATGTACTCCGGAATTGGAGTGGACATAGTTCATCCTGGCCTGAAGTCAGGTGTGTGCGGGTTGACGAAGAGTTTTTCGGTGTGATACATCGAGTCAACCTCGTATACTTTCGCATGTAAGCTGCAATGATCTGGTCCCTCTGCGACACAAGTTGACGTTCCGTTCAGAACTCAATATACCCCTGGGATACTCGTTGCGGCCCTTTTAACCCAATTCGGCAAACGAGCTTATGCTGGATACCGGTATGAACGCACTAGGGATATCTGGCCCTCTCGTCAAGCCCTCCTGGACTATGAAGAAAAACTTGTTCTCGAAGGACAAGTGGACATGTTGCTCGCCGGGAATGTACCTCCTTTAGGTGGCAGAGCAGCCGAGAGCAAAACGCCTGTTGGCAGATCTTTACCAACACCCGTCACCCCAGGAAATGCAAATGACACTAGACAAGGGGTTGACATCGGGGATGACGACGTAGCCGACGTCAAGCCTGATAACATCCGTGCACGGGGTGCGCGCATGGTTAAGGACATTTTTGAACAAGTTTATCCCTGCTGGCAGAATCTCGTGAAGACTAAAGGTGAAGAGGATGGTCGAGCAGGCGGATTAGAGCGGTTTCATCATGGTTTGTTGAATTGGTGGCCACCTTCTCTTCATAGCTCAATATTTATTGCAGGACACGTTCTGACACGAATTATTTGCAAGTGTAGCGTCGCGCTCGGTATCCTTGGAGAGCACGACCGAGAATTAGAAGTCCTCGAAGCACTTCTAGCACAAAAGCGGTGGCGGCGAGGACAGCGTGGGAGGTGGTATGAACGGCGAGCATTGCTTCTCTCGACCCATTTCCCAAAGGATGACCAGACCACGGAACGGGCGCTGGATGCGGTTATGGAAGCTCTTAAAGATCCTGACACGCGGATCGGTGAGAGTATCACTGTTGATGAATTTCCGAATACTAAAAGTGCTCAGTTTTCCGGCCGAAACTTCAAAGGCGGCTCAAGAGATTGGAAAACAAACTAAAGATACCTATAAAAGAGCGACATAGATGTGATGGTATTCTTGTGGATGCCGATGAAGTAGAATTTGAATGTGTCCGCCTCAGACATCGAGCGGCCAGCCTGAAACTCGACCGGACCGGGAGGTGCGTCGATGCGCCACAGCAGGGAAACCAAGATATCAAACGTTACTATTCACCCGCGTCTACCCCCATGAAACCTAGCTCAAGTACGGAACCTCCCTCTGGGCACAAATTCTCAGTGAGGAACCAGATTAGTGTATTCATTAACAAGTATCCCTCACCTTGAGCATAGTCAGATATTCCGAGAGGAAAAAGTCTCTGGCTGGGTCGGAATGGCGAAGAATTGACTGTTGAAGCGCTCGCTCTACAACGTTACGAGGAACTGGGTTTCAAAGGGTTCGCATCTCTGGTCACAATCCTCTCGCTTCCTGACCACTGTTTAATTAGAGTTCACTGTGAAACTCGGGTTATCACCATGTTATTTAGCCTCCTTTTCTGGGATATCATTTTTGAACCAATCCCTGGTGCGTTTGAGACGCCTTACCAAACTGCCCCCCTGGACATCACAGAGGACTCTTTTTATCACGCACGAAAAGATCTCATGGAACAGCGACTTGCCGCTATCGAAGCTGGGAAGGGTCCTTGCCTCATCCAAAATGTCGACACCAAGCATAGAGCCAGCGAAACATGGTGCGTTGGTGTTCGGTGGGACTTGTTCAGTACCGAAGACCTTGTCGATATTGTGACGGTAATTTACCCCAAATTCCAACAACCATCAGCCCGCTGATGGCCATTAAAACAGTGCATCGGTGGGAAAGCACTCTCTGTGATCTGTCGTATTCTCTGCGAAGACTACACATTTGGGACATCTGGTGGTCCAGACCTATTTCTATGGAACACCGAAAAGAGCACTTGCAAGTTCGTCGAAGTTAAAGGCCCCGGAGATACCCTTCAGGAGAACCAACGGGTACGCATATCACTTGTCAGTGCGCGGTTTGCACCGTGATGATAGTTTCTTAAGATTTGGATCAACATCCTTGTGAAAGCACCAGTAGCGGTAGAAATATGTCGTGTCGTGGAGTACGGGGATGAAGCCGATAAAAAACCGAATGCGCGAACACCCAAGGGCACCCGCAAGAAAGCCAAAAAGACGCCTCGTAAAGAGGAGAAAATGCCGGTGGATACAGAGGACGCCCTCCCGAACATACTCGACGATCCGCGTATGGCGACGGAAGAGCAGCCTGATGCAACACACTCTCCTCCCGGTTCCATCGACTCCCATAGCAGCTGGGCATCCAGTCCGTTGAAGCGCAGGGCTTCCCCCAGTGTTCCTATGTCACCTCAGGCTTCCAAGAGGCAAAAAGTCCCCCTTCCCGTTGATACTACCGATACTGGGATATAGACTACACTTTATCTATTTGATCTTCCCGAGGTTTTGGATCAACGACACGTCGATCGTTCCCTACCTAGTTTTTCAGGACACTGGTTTCAGCGTCGTTGGTCTTGTTGATTTCATGAGTTGTTTGAATAGTACGATTATTGGGTGCAATGGCGGAATTTACCAACGCAAAAAACCACCATGATCGCCCATCCGGGAGCCGAAAGAGTAGATTGTATTCCAGCATCCAACTTCTACGATATCAAGGAGACAAAGGAAAGGTCGACTCGTTTTAATACCCCAACTACCCTTACACGACAAAGTAGCCTAGTATGTACGCTTGAAAGGAGGGACAGCTTTGCACTCATTCTCATCAAGGGTCTGGTCGATGACATTACGGTACTTGATGGTAACGTCTGGGGAACTGACATCATGCCAGGTGAGGGTGTGTTTCATCCAGTTGTCGTCGTCACGCTACAAAGAATTAAGCGGTTGGTGATCGGGTGCAAATGATGCAAGGATTACAACTAACCTCTGGGAAGTCCTCACGGGCGTGAGCACCGCGGGACTCTTTGCGAGCCGCAGCGGCAGTGATGGTCTGAACAGCACACTGGAGAAGGTTGCGAAGTTCAAAGGTCTCCACAAGGTCACTGTATGCGCGTCAGCACTGCGTTCTTCACTCGACATGTCACATACGAGTTCCATATCATGCTTCTATCTTTGATACCGACATCCTTGAAGGAGTTGTAAATAGTACGCAGCTTCTCAACGCCCTCGTCCAGACTCTGTTGGGTGCTGTTATATGGGTGAACAAGGTTAGTTTCATGGAGCAAGGCAATTTGGTCGTACTGACCGGAAGACGGCAGCATCAGATTGCATAGCCTTTTGCATGTCCAATCTAATAGAGGCAGTCGACCTGGGGCCATCGGCGCTGCGAATCTTGTCCAAGAACTCAATGCTGCCAAGACCAGCCTCGTCAGGGATCCTTTTGTGTGGCTTTCCGGGAGTAAGGTTTTCCTTGATGTGGTTGGCACAAGCACGGCCAAATACCACGATATCCAAGAGGGAGTTTGCGCCCAGACGGTTGGCACCGTGAACAGACACGCAAGCTGCCTCACCAGCGGCATATAAACCAGGGACAACCTTGTCCTTGCCGTTCTACGGAAGCGCATCAGTGAAAAAGGAAAGTCGTAGTGATAGCTCAATTGGCGTACGTCATCGATCGTGAGGACTTCACCAGTGTATCTCGTAGGAATTCCACCCACTGAGACTTCGTCAACCTATGCAAACCGCCATGAATGACAGAGACCTACTGTTGTAGTGAACAGTCGGTAACACTGGAATAGGCTCTTTTGTGACGTCGACACCAGAGAAAATAGCGGCAGTCTCTGAAATACCAGGCAGACGCTCATGGAGGACCTCGGGAGGTAAATGACTAAGTTGCAAATAGATGTGGTCCTTGTCCGGTCCAACACCACGGCCTTCGCGAATCTCGATGGTCATCGACCTTGAGACGACGTCACGAGAGGCAAGATCCTTTGCAGTAGGAGCATAGCGTTCCATGAAACGTTCACCCTCCGAGTTTAACAAGTATCCACCTTCACCGCGCGAACCTATTGTCGAAGCGAATAAGCTCGTAAGAACATCCCGTGTCAGCACTTGACTTGCCTTCGGTAATAAGACACCCAGCGCCGTAAATACCAGTAGGGTGGAACTGAACAAATTCCGAATCTTGCAAAGGAAGACCTGCACGGGAAACCATAGCGTTACCATCACCAGAGCAGGTGTGTGCGCTGGTGCAGCTAAAGAAAGTTCGTCCATAACCACCGGTAGCCAACACAGTCTTGTGGGCCCTGAAGCGGTGGAGGGTACCGTCTTCCATGTTGAGCGCAATGACACCGACACACTCGCCATCCTGCATGATCAAGTCGAGGGCAAAGTATTCGATGAAGAAGTTGGTGTTATGGCGGAGAGACTGGCCGTAGAGGGTATGGAGTAAGGCGTGGCCTGTACGGTCGGCAGCAGCCGCACAGCGGTATGCTTGACCGCCTTTGCCATACTCTAAAGACTGACCACCGAAAGCACGTTGATAGATCTTTCCGTCCTTTGTTCGGGAAAAGGGCACACCATAATGCTCAAGCTAGAGCAAAGAAGTCGGTTCGTATCACAAACATCCCGATCTGTCCTGACATACCTCGATGACCGATCTTGGTGCTTCGCGACACATGTAATGGATAGCGTCTTGGTCACCGAGCCAGTCTGAACCCTTGACCTAAAGCGAACGCATAAGTCGAGGATGCATCATAGGTCCAAGTGATCCTACCGTATCGTACATGTGCCATCTCCAGTCGTCTTCGGTCATGTTCTAAAGACAGAATAAGGCATGAAGCAAGAAACAAAAGACACTGATCACATACGCCCAGTGCAGCATTAATACCACCCTGCAAGATTGGGTGAGAGACACTCGGATGAAGAAATACACCGACTGACCTGTGCAGCCACGGTATGACTTCGGGTGGGGAACAACTTGGTGATACAAGCAGTATTAAGACCCGCCTCGGCGAGGCCAAAGGCAGCTCTGAGGCCCGCACCACCAGCACCACTTGCAGGCCGAGGTCAACATGGGGGTGCGCGTCCGAACTAGAGGACTTACACGACTATCGCATCGTACTCGTGTTCGATGAGTGGATACTTTCCGGAAGACCAGGACTGGCACGGGGGCGGTGAGCGAATCTAAAAAAAAGTAGTGCAGGAATAGTACCTTGACCTCCTGGGCCTTTACGGGGTTTGTTGCTACAACCTTGCGTGCTGGAAGGGAGGTAGAAAAAGAACGCTGAGGTTGGCGAAGAGCCCTGGGTTGGGCTACCTTTGTCAGGGACTTTCTGAACATTGTGTACGAGGAAGAGAAAGGGAGAGGGCGACTTCCGGCGGGTCACGACTCGCGACACAGCGCATGATTTCCCATTCCCGACTAGGACTACGCGTCGGACTACAACACTACCTCTAGCCCTGTCCTACCTCAGCACACCGAGCGGGTCGTGCTGTACAGGAACCTGGCTCCGCACATCTGAACCGACTACCGTCTGATCATTTTGCGTGACACTCCCGTCGTCCGACACCCTCTGGAAAGGATTGTTCACAGATGCCCGCACAGGTGCCCGCGGAACGACCGGCGTAGCAGATGACGCTGAACGGATGTGACCTGGTGTAACAGGTATCGCCTTCGATGAAACAAACCCACGCAGCGTCTCGTTGACGCTCGGAGGAATAGACACGTTCGGCATAATTCGTGGACCAGATATCGGTGTTGGGATCGATGGCGACGTCGCTTTCCTGCGCCTTTTGAATTCAGCCTCTCCCCACAACCGTCGTTCATCTATCTCGTTAACTTGTCCACTCAGGATATCTCGCACATACGACAGAGATGCCAATGTTTGCTTCTTTTGCACTTTCCAAACTTCCCGCCTGTCTTGTTCATCTACCTCTTGATTCAGCGTCTCTAATATCCAAGAGACAGCATCTCCAAGTTGCTTGTTCTGTTGCCGGAGTGCTTGTAGTTCGCCTGAAGATTCAAACTCACTACGGTTATACCAAGGCGTGGGCGTTCGTTCGTCGAGAAGCGGATAGGAGGAAACCGAGGACGACCCAAGAGTCGACGGGCGAACAAGGGTAGAAGCCAAATCAGGAAGATTACGCTGTATGAAATCTCAGCACATGTCTCCAACGCGCCATGTAGTCTCACTTTGAGCTCAGAAACAGCATTCATCACAGTTTTATTGATACCCAGACTCTCTCCGCGATCCAGAATTCCGCGGGCGATAAGTTCTGGAAAGCCAAGCTGGAACGAAGGTTGCTGACGAAGACTCTCTGTTGGAGCATTTCCCGATATGTGTTCTGAGGAAGTCGCCTGGTGCGCTTTCTCGATAGGGCGGGGTTTTCGTCTAAAAGTCGGTGGGGGCTCCGGAATCTCAATGGGGATATTCAATAGGTTGCGATTCTCTATAGCCAGGGTTGCGCCTGCAGAGGGTGTGTGGAGGATCTCCAGTGCGGTCGCTTGACGAATAAGAAGCAATATGTGATGAGGAGCTGTTTCGTCATGAACCGGGCACGGTGGATATCGCAGTAGGTGCATCAGTTGGGTGCTGTAATCTGACGGTATGACTAGATAGAGTTGCCATCAGTAGCCAGTGACGAGGCCATATCTAGACTTACGTTTCGTTCGTATGCGGATTAGCATCGTGACACATATCCACTGCACGACTTCGGGAAGAGGAGACGAGCTGGCAAACAGCCCATCCCATAGCATCATCGCTTCGTTCATGGGGAATTCTCGCGTAAACAGTAAGCGGAGCCATCGCCTCGTCGCAAATCAGAGAGGAGTCATATAAAATGAGCCATTGACATACAAGCCATAAATTTGGGGCTCGACACCTGCAGACTGCATTGCACCATGTAACACAGGGTCAACGGACATAAGTAGTGTGCCCTGTATATTGTTGCACGCCTGGATAATCGGGGAGACGTACGGTTTCAAGCTTCCACGAGAGAACGATGACGCTGGGGTCGGCTCCCGCCATTCATACCAGTGCGAGATGTTGCGCATCAATGAGGAAAATAGCGCCCAAGAATCGGCAGCTATCCATGATCGAGAGCAAAATTCTGAGAATAAAGGATCTAGTCCCGATGATTCCGATTCCGCAGTAGAGTCAAAATCTATGGCCAAAGACATCATTTATGCTTCAGCTTAGAGCAGGGACGGATGAGCAGACTGGAGGAGCAAGGGATCGGAGGGACTACCTAGGGCATTACAACACTTACCCACAGCATAAAATAGAGGAGCAAGCAATTCGTGCATGCCCTGTCGATAACCGATGTCCGAGTGCATCTCACAGTAAAGAAACAAAACGTTCGTCAATTGATGCTGTATGTCTTCGTTTCGAAAATATCCCATGTCCGGAAATCTGCATGCGTCTGGAGGTGATCGCCGCTTGATACGTTTTAGATCCACTCACGTTCTCTCAACGTCTTGCTGGATCGTCTTTCGAAGTTCCACAGCAGCAAACCATGCTCTCCATGGATTCTGTCGGCCATCAACAATACCCACCACATAGAAAACGCTTACGCCACTTACTTCGTCGTGCAAACTCAACGGGTTGTTCATTTCCAAGTCTATCGTAGGTTGTGTCTTTCGCCTCGGTATTGCAAGACCAGGTACAACAAAGCTCTCGTCGTAACTCCCATCAGGAGCTCTCATTTTCTCCAGCAACAGCTCCGAGAACTGCCTACGGGAACGCCGAAGCAGTTCGATAGGTAAAGTTGGCACCTCGTTAGGCGACGGCTCGAGTGGTTCGTCCTTGAGGAGAAACAACTGTCAGACACGAAATGAGCGTGTTTGCGGGATCTGTCGGTGATACTGTCTCGCCTTCCATGCCAGACTCCGCCCTGGTACTCCAATAGCTCCGTCAGAGGAACATAACAATTGACCTTGACCAACGGCATCCCGGAGTTTGGAAAGAGCGAAACCACTGTGAAAGAGTTGTTGAAAGCTGCGACTGCACAGATGTGAACACTGGTCTATTACAAGACATGATGGGAACGTACTATGTTGACCGCGTTGTGGGACGAACCACTAGCTCAACCATCGTAGAGTGATCAAGTGTGGATAAAGTAAACTGTAACCAAATGAAGATGCCAGGTCACCCACACACACGATCATGAGATAAAAGAGAGATTCATTCTAAGATGCGCTGAATAACGTACAAACTGTTGTAGGAATTATTGAATGCAATACAACAAACTGACACCATGCGAAGAAGACGACGTATGCAAGCAGAAGCCAGTGGGTCAACGAACACTCTAATCAACCTCCTCCACACTCGGCCCTTCCTCGGAAGCACCAGGGAAACCACCCGGCGCACCTCCTCCACCAGGGAAACCGCCCGGTGCACCACCAGGGAACCCACCAGCACCAGCACCAGCACCAGCACCTGCAGCACCGTAGAGCTTCTGCATAATCGGATTGGCAACAGCTTCGAGCTCCTTTTGCCTCTCATCATATTCTTCCTTGGAAGCCTCTTGCGAATTGTCAAGCCATGAGATGGCGTCATCCACAGCGCTCTTGAGTTTGGCCTTGTCGGCAGGATCAAACTTGTCGGCAAGCTTCTCATCTTGGAGAGAGTTACGAAGGTTGTAGGCATAAGATTCGAGACCATTCTTGGCTGTGATACGAGCAGCGGCGGCCTCATCCTCGGCTACAAAAACCATCAGTATCAGAATAAAACCTGAAGCGACCCGCGAGTGAGAACTTACCCTTGTACTTTTCCGCTTCGTTAACCATACGCTCGATCTCCTCCTTTGACAGGCGACCCTTGTCATTGGTGATCGTGATGCGGTTCGACTTGCCCGTAGTCTTGTCAGCAGCGGAGACGTTCAGGATACCGTTGGCGTCGATATCAAAGGTGACCTCAATCTGAGGAACACCACGAGGAGCGGGTGGAATTCCGGAAAGCTCAAACTTGCCAAGCAAATTGTTGTCCTTCGTGCGTGCACGCTCGCCCTCGTATACCTGAATCAACACTCCAGGTTGGTTATCCGAGTATGTCGAGAAGGTCTCCGACTTCTTGGTAGGAACAGTGGTGTTGCGCTTGATGAGAGCGGTCATGACGCCTCCAGCAGTCTCAATACCAAGAGACAAGGGAGCGACATCAAGCAGGAGAAGGTCTTGCGTCTTTTCGGAAGTGTCGCCAGAGAGGATGGCAGCCTGGACTGCAGCACCGTAAGCAACGGCTTCATCGGGGTTGATACTTTTGTTGGGCTCCTTTCCGCCAAAGAAGTCGCAGACGAGCTTATGAATACGGGGAATGCGCGTAGAACCGCCGACTAAAACGATCTCATGCACATTGCCCTTGTCGATCTTGGAGTCACGGAGAACCTTTTCCACGGGTTCCAGGGTGCTACGGAATAGATCCTGACACAACTCTTCGAAACGGGCACGAGTCAGGGAGGTATAAAAGTCGATACCCTCGAAAAGAGAGTCAATTTCGATGGAAGTTTGAGTCGCAGAGGAAAGGGTGCGCTTGGCACGCTCGCATGCCGTACGAAGACGACGGAGCGCACGAGGATTGGAAGAAAGATCTGCCCAATGGTCAGCGCCATCCAAAGCCAAGGAAAGACAACCACTTACCCTTCTTGTTCTTGCGCTTGAACTCCTGAACAAAGTGATTGACAAGACGATTGTCAAAGTCCTCACCTCCCAAGTGGGTGTCACCGGCGGTGGCTTTGACCTCAAAGATACCCTCTTCGATAGTAAGGAGGGAGACATCAAAGGTTCCTCCACCAAGGTCGAAGATGAGAACGTTACGCTCCCCAGAAACTTTCTTGTCGAGACCATATGCGATGGCAGCAGCCGTGGGTTCGTTAATGATGCGAAGAACGTTCATACCAGAAATGGTACCGGCATCTTTCGTTGCTTGACGTTGGGAATCGTTGAAGTAAGCAGGGACGGTGACAACAGCGTTGGTAACGTTGTAGCCCAGATACGATTCAGCGGTCTCTTTCATTTTGAGGAGAACCATAGAGGAAATTTCTTCAGGAGACTAAAGCGACTGTAAGATGATAATTTCGATTACTATGACAAGAGCTTACGAATTCCTTGGTTTCGCCACGGTATTCGACGGCGATATAGGGTTTTCCTGTCTTGTTCATCACCTTGAAGGGAAAGTGCTTGATATCCGACTGCACTTCAGCGTCATCGAACTTGCGGCCAATAAGACGTTTGGCATCGAAGACCCTATGAGAACGGCTATCAGTTGTTGAAAAAGATGAGATCAAAAGGGATGTTTACGTGTTGTGAGGGTTCATGGCGACTTGGTTCTTTGCAGCATCCCCGATGAGACGCTCGGTCTCGGAAAAAGAGACATAGGAGGGCGTCGTGCGGTTTCCTTGGTCATTGGCGATAATCTCAACACGATCATTTTGCCAGACACCGACACAGCTACAAATTTGAGATCCAAATGAGGAGGTAGCGAATTTGAGGAGTGGGCACAAACTCACGAGTAGGTTGTGCCGAGATCGATACCGATAGCTTTTGGCGTGGTCATGGTAATTTAGGGAAGCTGAGGGTGAGGGTGAGCCGTCGCTGTTGGTGACTTGGGGCGGCGAAACTTACAAAAGTCTTGGACGAGAGGAAAGAAGAGAGACGTTGCAGACGAAGAGTTAGAACGGGCAAGATTATATACAGTGTGATATTCTCTATCGTTCCAGGACCTTCTTTCAATGTTCTAGACGGTTCGGTCCCATGATTAGATAATTGCGCTCGGCTTTTCTAGCGATTTCACCAACGTCGTGGAGACAAACATAACCCCAACTATCATTAGACGCAGAAAAGGTCTAGCACGTACGATACACG
The DNA here is from genome assembly GCA_038094315.1 of Phylloporus cf. tubipes. Taxonomy (NCBI): domain Eukaryota; kingdom Fungi; phylum Basidiomycota; class Agaricomycetes; order Boletales; family Boletaceae; genus Phylloporus; species Phylloporus cf. tubipes. The sequence continues at coordinate 24,468 of JBBPTZ010000050.1, forward strand.
GACGGGTGGGTAAAATCAATTGCATGTGCTACACGCACGGGGAACAGAAAGAAAAAAAAAGCAGAAATAGAGAAAAAACCGCACAATGATTCTTTGGTGGCACAGATGGAACGAGGGGAAATAGGCTGGGAAATGTCATCAAAGGTCATCAGTGTCGCGGGACGCCGGCTATTTACAGCTAGCAACAACATGTAGAAAGTAGACGTCGGTCCATCGTCACGCTCCGTTGGCATGCGGTCCGATGCCGATCGTGTCCTCTAGACTACGATGGGCTTGTAGATCGCGGATAACCGTCGGATCGACTAACAATGTTGGTCAAGTCGTTCCACATCCTCAACGGATAAACGGATTACCTGGCAAGACACTCTTCCTCCGGACGTGGGGATTCTGTGAAACAGGTGAATGTTCGCTCCCCACCTGAGGGTACTCGCGCTGAAGCAGCCCGTAAGTGCGCGTTCTACACTCGCATGTTGTATGCACGAACGTCAAAACCGGGGTCAGCCATCGGCACCCTTTCAATCCCGCTCTCGTCCAGTTCTGCCGGCATTTCACCGTCGATTGACACCGCGTTCAGCTCCATTGACAACTCCAAGATATCCGAGTCGTCACCAATGGACGGTGGAGGCGGTGGCAATCGTTCGACCTCTTTGAACCCCTTGGGCAGCTTCCCGCCAGCATTTTGTATCGCCTTTTCGCGCACTTTTTGCCATTGTTCGTATCGATTAACTGCGTGTTGTTGCTCACTGAATGCGAACTAATTAACGTACTGGTCAGGAGTACCAAAGAGAATACTGACTCAATCTTGCGTTGCTTGTACTGTTGCAATGTTGCATCAAACAACTCTGGATTGATTTCCATGAATAGTTTGAGGGCATTATACACCATCCCATGTATTGTTCTGTTCACTAGTCGAATCTACCCATATCCAAAGAAGAAAAAAAATCATACCGATTCCAGTGAGACTTTGAATTCGTGTACAGCGCGGGAAAGACGATCGGTAAGAGAATAGCCAAGTTGTCACTCATGAGGTTGACGACGTATTCGTTGTTCCAATATAGTAAAGCTCGCTCAGCTACCTGGAAGTGTTGACTGTTGATGCACCTCGCAAGCTGCTGGAACAACGGGACTTGAATTTTTTGGAATTCGGCGGGATCGGTGACGTCCAATACTTCTTCAACCTCGTTCAGAAACATCACTTCCTTTGGCGAGTTGACCTTGGGCCAGTACTTGAGCAATCCCAGCATAACTTCTTCTGCAAGGGATGGGTCCTTTTCCAAAAATTGAACGACACAGTAGGCTAGCTGGGGATGATAAAGGGCTAAACTCTTGACTTTGTGAAGTGGGACAAGGACTCGGGTCAAAAAAGTCTTGTGTTCCTCTTTGAGAGGCAGCGCGAAACCGTTGATGATCGAACCGAGGATCTCCAAGAGCTCGGCGATTCCATTGTGGCGCTCCGTCTCGTATATGAAGTGGTAAAAGACATTGCTTATCGATCTGCGAATGAATGCGCGGAGATTGAGGAATTTCCCGTATATACGATGAAGTGTAGTTTTGAGGAAATCGCGCTCCCTTGGGTCCTCGGAGTCAAAGAGCTCGAGAAGATTGAGCACGAATGGCTGGTCGATGTACCGTTTTGCGAGATTCGTGTTGAAGTCGGCGCTTTCAACAAAACGAAGGAAAAACTCGTAGACGATTTGAAGGTGAGGCCATGCGAGTTCAAGAACGGGTTCATCTTCCTCGGGATCGAATGCATCCCCGGTGGGGTTGACAGGAGGGGGTATAGAGCGAAAGAGGTTGACAGCGAACTACGAAACGCAAAGTCGTGGCGCTGGTGGCGCTGACAGGTAGGGAGACTTACCATGTTCACGACCTCGGGGTATATATTTTCGGTGATCACCCCTCGTTGAGTAGTGATGTAGTCGAGCATTTCGTGTAAAGTCTGGGCTTTAATTTGTTTACCTTTGAGCTCGGCGCTGGCATCGTTGAAATCGAATAATACACGACATTGGTTGAGCTTCTTGATGAAGAGCTGAGACCTTTCAGAAGGAGGGACCTCTGATGGGGAATGAATGAAAAAGATGAGGAGAAGAAAAAGAAAAACAGACCGGAAAAAGGGGCGAGTCGCTCGATCTCGACTTTTTCTGTGACAACAAAGCGGCTGCTCCGCTGTTTTCGAGGAGGTTTTCCGACGATGGGGATGGTGTCGCGAGGACCAGAGCGAAGACGATTGAGGGTATTGGCGCGTGGGGGGGTGGGATTTGAGCCAGGAAGATCGAGACCCAAAGAGGTACGCTCCGGAGACCCGAACTGACCAGACCTCGGGGAGGGATCTGGTGCGGGATCGGAGCTGACGACAACGATGGGGGGGATCGGAGAGGGCTGGTTGGAACCATATCGACGCTCAGGGGTGGGCTGGGTTGGAGGAGGCTGGACGCGGTTGTACGAGGCCTGTGCCTGGGAAGAAAGAGAATGGTTTGAGTTGGTGGTTATGGATCCGCCGGGGAGAATTTGTGCAGGAGGGAGGGGCTGAGGGAGGGGTTTCGCGGTGTTTGGAGGTGGAGGCGGGGGGGCAGAGACGGGTGCAGGCTGTGATTTTGAGTCCTTTGTCTTTGCGGACGCCGAGTCCTGAGAACTCTTCCTGAGCTGTGCAAAAATGTCAAGATAACGACGGTAGACTCGAATGGAAATGCGCACAAAAGATTTCTTGAGACCCTTCATAGTATCTCTGCACGGCGTCGACTCGTCCACGGACGGGATCGATGGACACCCCCGCCGTGATTTGACGTCACAACTGGTCACGTCACACTCTAACCGTGTGGTCGCTGTACTGCACGGTGCTGACGAGGGCGGGCGGGCGATCTCCTACAGAGTGCGACGAACCTGCACCACGCTTGCTTCTCCAGCGATGCGTGTGCGGAAGAGGGTGGGACGGCCCGTTTCCTGGTTGCAGACCTCAGGTATTGTTTCCTTTTTTGACCACTGGTCTGGCTCGCAACCGGTCCCAGCTGTCCTTTCAACCAGACATCGATGGCTGGTGAGTCTTTCCTTCGAGGCTTCCCCGTCCACGCACGACATGCTCACCCCGCGCTAGCCATATACGCCGTCTACACTTCTCCGACGCACCCGCCCGTCCCAAACCACCTCCCCACGCTCATCGTCACCCCACATGGTACGCCGCCTGCCCGTCTGTCAACCACCTCCCCCCCTCACATCTCCATACAGGTCAGCCATCCAACATTCTCTACTCCTACCTCCACACAAACTACGTCCGTCCTCCTCTCCTTTCTCTCCTGTCTTTCTCATCACCCCCCAGAATACCGAAAATTACCTTTTGACACCCTCCCCCCAGGGCGACCTCTGCGTCGCCAAGCTGTTCCCCCCTCGTCAGAATCCCACAAAGTCAGCTGCTTCTGATCCTGGCCACTCCACCTCTTCTGCCGCACGTGTCGTCCGCTGCGAGGCTTCCCGCAATCTCAAGTGGTCTATCACCAACACTGGTGTCATTTCACCCATATACAAGCTTTCCCTTCCTTCTCCCGATTCTCCCGATCTCCCTCTCTTCCAAATCTCAAAGCCTAACCCTAATGCTGCGTTTTGGAGCATGTTCTATTTTGCTTATGCTGGCCATAATATTCCCCCCAAGCGCATCGAGTTCGGAAAGATACAGAAGAATCCACCCGGTCCAAACGGTGGTGGAACTAGGATAAGCATCACAGGAAAAACACCCGAGGAAAAGGCCGTATGGCAGACCCTGGGGGAGGGAAACGAAGACTGCGTCGAGTGGGTTGTACTTTGTGCGGCGCTTAACCTACTAGAGTAAGTTCCGCCGGCGCTTCTCTTTGCTTGGCTCCCATTTGTCTGCAGTGATGAAATTATCAAGGCCGCTGAGAAAAACCCCCCGCCACCTGGTTCCATGTCAAATGGCACACCTGGTTCAGCGGGACGTCCAACGCCTGTCACTCTCCACGATCCAGGCTCGGCACCTAACCCTGCGGGACAGCCCCGTCAGGGACTCCCACAGCAGCAAACTCCTACACGCGGCCCATCTGCCCCGCAGGGCCCACCACCTGGTCCTGGGGGTCGCCTCCCTCCTCAGGGTTTTCCGCCTCCGCGAGGCTTTGCGCCCGGTCAGGGTCCCCCACCAAATCCAGCAGTACCCGGCGGCTACCCTGCGCCGCACCAAGGGTATGGACCAGGAGCACGTCCACCCCCACCAGGACAACGTTCTGGCATGCCAGGTCCTCCGGGTGGAATGCCTTTACAGGGTTTGCCCCCAAACCGTGTTCCACCCCCGCAGCAATTTCCTCCCCAGATGTCCCCCCCTGGTCAACCCCCGTCTCAAGTCGCCGCCCAAAGGAGGTTTTAATCGTTGCTCACTCATCGTCTTGTTATCGATTGACTGGTATACCACGCTTGAATGCTTGTTTTCTTTCCTTCACATCTCCGTTCACCTCTTTTTTCTCTGTAAAGGTCGAATCTATCTATTCGGTCGTTTGGTTAGTCCCCCCCCCTCTGTTGTTTGTTTCATTGAGTGTCTCGGACTCTGTTACCCTTGCAAAATTTTGGCAGTGCTTGACGACATTGGTTTGAACATGGGATAAGCGGTTTTAGGTATGCAGGCCTGTCATATAACCCGAAACTTATTGTAAGAAATTCTGGTCCTGTCAACCAATGTCATGTGTTGTATTACGTTTGTTGGCTTACAATGTGTCCATCCAAGTCCTTTTAAAATCATAATCCTTTCCCACCTCAAAGGAGAATAGCACTGGATGGATCATCCCTTGACAAGTTTCTCCAGGGCATCAATAGAATAAGCTAGGGAGATATAATTAGCATCGTGGCAAACGTTGCTCAGTAGCGGCTTACATTTGGGTCTCTCGAGCGGCAGCCCCAAAGCTTCAAGTTCCGAGTTCAGAAAAAGTTGCGTTTCTAATCAGAGTGAAACGTACCCCGTGCCCACACTAGCTGGGTTAACGCACCCAAGGCTATGGAAACACATCAATCTCAACTCCTTGAGAGGTATGGTCCCTCTCACCTCTTGACACACCAAAGATAACGGTGTAATACTGGATCAACGTATGCATTTAAAACTGGACCATCTGATCAAATGCATGACAGTACCTTGAACTCGGTCAGACCATAATGGTACAACACGCATCCTATACGACGAGATCAATGAGGTTTCTAGTGATAGGCATACGAGGACGTACCGGACGTTGCATCGACGTTGGGGTATGGGTTCTTTGTCTGTGAGACAGTTAGGGAGTGCGCTTGGGGGGATGCGTTAGGCACCTACTTTACCGTGTTCCTTCAAGACGTCGGGGGCAACTTCGGCGGTCTACAAGCCGGTCAGCAACAGTCTCTGCAGTGATGACAATTCATACCTTCTGAACAAGCTGGATCATGGGACTCGCTTGGAGCTCTGGGCGGGTCTTGCAGAATTCCTGAAGGGCAACGAATCGAGGATCCGGGTTGCGAAGAACACCATGTCCATATCTGAAGAAAATGAACTATAGGAATTGGGTAGAGATGTTCCGGAACATACCCTGGAACGACTTGACCACTTCGAAGAGTTTTCCAAAGGTATTCTCTAATATTTTCGTGACTAATATCGTCACCGATCTCCTTTTGCATGGCCATCTGCCACCTCAGCACCTCTTGGTTAGCAAGACTAGGAAGAGTGAGTTAAAGATCATTCCAAATGGCGCATTGCGCACCCATGGAGGGGTCCAGCGAGGGCAAAGAGTGCAGCCGAGTAGGAAATATAAGGATCGGATAACGTAGACCCGACAAGGTCTGTATCAATATGAGATGCGCTCCTAATACCACGAGTGCTCGAGACATACGCGCCGTGTGCGCAGAGGCGTTTCCACCTTCGTGATCACCGTGAAGAGCGATGTACAAGCGGAGGTACTCGGTCAGGCTCTCATTGTGGCCAAATCCAAGCATCTTCGAATAATTCCCTGCAGTATATCGCATCTTCGACATGTAACCAGTCGAGTTAGACTCACCCACTAGATCCGAGTTTTTGTCGACAGGGGGGATTGCCTTGACTGGATGGTATACGTTTCGATAAATGCGCGCCGCCAGGGCGGGTAATTTGGCGACGAGATCCAGACAGTCCTCGAGCATATACGTCCAGTACTCACTCTTTTTGATGCCGCGCTCGTACGCAGCCTGGAACCTGCTGTCATGATTCAGAGCGGCGACACCCATGCCAAATTGTGTCATGGGGTGGAGTGTCCTTGGAAGACTGTACATCATAGTGGTATGGATTATCGAAGCCGGGGAAAGACGAGGTCACGCACGAATCGACAAGCTTCTCAATGAATGCTGGCAGCTCGCCCTTTTCGGCAAGTTCTGCTGAAAGCTGATGGCTCTGGTTCGAGGAGGGCACCCTGCCAGTGAGCAAGAGCCAGAGCATACTCTCGGCAGTCATCTCTTTGCCTTCGGGCGCAGGTGGGAGAACCTTTTGGCAGTCAGGAATGGTGAGGCCGTGGAAACGAATACCCTTGAATATAAGAGCGTGAATGCCGAGTCGGGACAGATCAGAAAGTGTTGCATACCTCGTTGGGATCAAGGACTGATGCTTCCCAGAGCATGGCTTTCAGGCCTCTCATACCGCCGGCAATGTTCTCAATCTACAAGGCGCATAAGACGATGATGTATGCGGCTGGTCCGACTCTACCTTGACTTCGCCAACCACTGCTTGACCATGCTCGGCTTTCTAGTAGAGCAAAGGTTAGGGAATGTGACGAAAAGAAAGCAGACTCGCCAGCTTCTTGAATTGCTCCTGCTTTGCCGGTATGACTTCCCGAAGTGTTTCTCTGAGGGATAGAGTGGACGCCCAGCGACGGAGAGGGACATTGCGGATAAGCGACCGACCACGACTGAGCATGATGGTGGACAAGAGTTCCGCCGCGCCAGGGACGTGCCAGATTTTTCTCCGTGCCGGGGTTGCATCCAAACAAGGACAAACAACCAAGTGGCCGGCGAGTGCAAAGACACGTCGTCACATTCCGTCAATCCTTTTGTAGCATGGCGTCGGTGCTCGTCCCAGTCTTGTACATTGGCATCGTCATCTCAAGTCTGCTCGTATTCTCCCACTTTTATAGAAAACGCAACGCAGGTAATCCATCTCCCGTGTCCCAGGTTGTACTCATCTCGACGATTGACTAGGCAAATTATACGCCCCGTATTTCCCTTCGCATCCTGAGCGTGATATCTATGTCACTTTGCTGCAGCAGAACGACCCGCCTGTGCACGAAGCACTCCTCAAGGCTGCGCTCGTCAGACGCGCAATGACAGACGTTGCACGGGTTGTCAAACTCCGGGAAGACAAACCAGCGCTCCAGAACCTCCTCCAGAAAGGCACCATCGGCGATGACCTGTGGAACAGTTTACTTCAGGCAGAAAAAGAGCTTGAAGCAGAGATCATGGAAGTCGTCGCCGAAGCAAACACCTTTGTCGAGGGCTGGGGCACCATCATCTTCCAGAGCGCCGGTGAACTCATCGCAAACGAAAAGATGCGCAGCGTTTTTGATGGTACCGCAGCCTCAAGAGCAAGCAATGGTTGGGACTCCTATTCTTCTCGTCACTTTCTTACCCTCACCGTGCACCAGAACAAAAGTACGGCAAGGTCGGTCAGAAGATCGACTTGCCGGTAGTGCAACCTGTTATGACGACTGGACCACCCCCGCCCGGCACGCCAGCGGCTGCCTTGTATGCGGCCGCACAAGCGCAAGCACAGCCGCCATCACAAGCTCAGCAGTCTCCTGTCCCATTTTTCTCACCGACACCAACGACGCCAGGCAAGCCTGCTAACGGACCCGCTCCGCCCACCTCTGGCCCCGCAGAGAGCGCAACGAGCGACGGTGAGCCAAACACCCCGCAGACTTCTCCGAAATCTGTGAGTCTGTCGTAGCTTATTCTACCTCTTGTCTCATGAGGAAACATTCAGCCGAAGAAGAACAAGAAGCGGAAGTAGTTGATGTACACATTCCTGATACCATTCTAATACACATCATGTTTTGCATTGGCATAGTGTTCGCGCGAACTTGTTCGAGCACCGGGAAAAGCTTGTAAACTGAGGCAGAAAAAGTGCAATGCGTAAAATTAGAAAGACCGTACACGAATCAAGCCAAGTTTATAACCACACATCATCCCCTGATGACAATTGCCTTCTCCCCTGCGCCAGTTCGTGTCTTGCCCGACTTGTCTACATGGTCGAGACCTAGTACATCTTCTGGCGCGAATTTGTGGTCGTAAATAATATCCTCTGGAAAAAGGACGTCACATGCAACCGGCAGTTCAATCTGCGTGATACTCACCATCCTCGATATATGTCGGTTGCTTGAACGTCGAAATCTGAATGAGGGCGAATCTGTACTTTGCAATATCCTTGTCTGAAACACCTATTCGCGCTTGTAGGCGTTTCTTGGTCTCTGCAAATTTCTCGTGCTAGGAATTCGATTCAGACACATGTTGATCCACTGAAGAAGAGACATACAGGTTTCACAACGAAGCGGAACGGTACCCCGTGTGTCCGCGAGACCTCCTTCTGGAAGTGGAAGACACTTATTATCTTCTCGTGTTCATCAGCTTCCAGTTCTTCCCGTGGTATTTCCTGTGCAACTTCCGGTTCAAGGCGCGGCGATGAGCGAATGCATTCACACACACCTCTGCATACAGCTCAACTGGATCAGGAATATTCCCGATCATCTCTGAACCCGTGAACTCCTTTTGCGTCTTTCCGTCCTTGGACACCTCAAACACGCGTATTTTTCCCGTGCTTCCAGATGTCAGCGTCACTTGCTTGGCGAGGTGATCAGCGAGGTCGTGAACCATGCTCGTCTTGGGTAAAAGGAACGGATATGACGCCTCTTCTCGGTTGTGAATCCCCGTCCATATGATCTTCAAACTTCGCTTCGTCTCCAGTTCCACGATGCTCACGTCCAACTTCTCGTAAAGGATGACGGATGTCGTTGGGTTTATGTAGTTTGTGCCCATTATTTCCGCAATGCTTTGGTTCAGAGAGCGCTTGAGGATGGACTTGGGAGAACCGTTCGCAACGTGTGTGGTCGTGAATCGGAGCTTGATGGGATCGTGTCGCAGGAACTCGCCAGCTTTTTGCGACATCTTTCAAAGTGTCAGTGATGTTCGAGAGCATCGACGAGGGGCACGCACGACGTCGTAATTGTGTTTCTTACTCAGTATTAAACTGAATTCAGGGTGCTCATGGTCGGGTTCCTCGTATTTCGGACGGAAGATGATCATCACGCGGTTCTGCAAGAAGTCATAGAATTGTATGGGATTCGAGTAGAGTCCTTGACTCTCTAGATCGTGAAGTCTGAAGAAAAGTGGGATTACTGGTTGGGAGACCGAAAGGGACCGTAAAGACTTACTCCTTCTCAGATTGATCAACTTGGAAACAGATGACGTCCCCGTCCTGGATCTCGCTCTGAGCAAATGTACATTTCGGCTTCATAAGCTCGATCATTCCAGGTTTGATTTCCTGTGAGACCTATTAGATTACTATATGCGCGCGTCTAGTGGACCTCGTACCTCATACAGTTTCAAAGGGGTTCCGGGGGTCCATCTCATACGTTCATTGATGAGGGGATGGAGGTCCTGCACCTTGTTATTCCGAGAAACGTACACCTTTCCAACACCGTATAGCGTTTGCTTTGAAGTATCGAAATGCTTCAAGAAAATCATGATAGAACCTGCGGGAGTGTCGGGCTAGAGACGTGACATTAGCATATAGACGGACAATAGGACAGTAGGCATACCTTGCTCGGGTCGGGTATCACATCAAGATAGAGTCGTAGGTCGTTTTGCCTTGCGGCCATGTTGTTACGAATGACCTCGACGGCTGCGGAAGGAATCAACACGTACGAAAAGAAAAGCTAAGCGCGAGGTATTGCGCACTGAGTGTAGGCTCATTCTCGGGGATATGCGTGTCGGGTCGAACAGTTTTATTTTGTCGATTCACCAGAACCCATAACCGAACCTTGTTTTCTGGAAGGTTGAAGTGACTGGCAACGCGTGACTTGAAAATATTGTACGTCTCCTGTTTGAGCACGCGAAAGCTAGGTAGGTCGGAGGGTGGCCAATGTTTCTCGTCGAATGTTGCGAGGTCGAAACCTTCGTGGTGTGCAAAGGTGTCATCGGTGATGACCTTGGCAGTAAGGAATAAATGTTGCTCCTCTCGCTCCCTCTTCTTGGCTTCGATCTGGAGACGTTCCTCGTCGAGTCTACGTTCTGAACCCAAGTCAATACATTCAAGCAAGGTCAAGAGAGCAGCATACTCAGATGAGGGGGCGTATCTTCATCCTTGAATGGAGCCAATATCTCGTCGATCGCCATCTCGCGGACATATACCAGCATGTAAGCATTCGTGAAACGCTTCATGGCGCGAACCTGATTGCGCTGCAAAGGCTGTGGGATTCCGTTCAACGGTTCACCACCATAATTCTCCTCCAGTACTTCACGATCAGTCACTGGGGTCACTCGATCGTCATCGAATTTGAGCCATCTGGTGTCGCGATCTGGTTTTATCAGTGCGAAGTAGTGTCCGCCATTGACATCCCCGGAATGCACCAAAACGCCATGTAACTTGTATACCCAATTCTCAGACTTGGTTGGGCCTTCGTCGATGAATTCTCCCAGGTCAATCTCGAAAGGAAATTCGTGACGGTCGTTGATCTTGGAGGAAAACCGTTGAGCGGAGAGCAAAGATGGCGAAGTTAAACCTAACCTTGACCATGGCATCGCGATGAATGTCATACTCGAAGCGCTTGAGCTGGAGGTGAAGCACGGGAGGAAAAGACTCGAACACGAAACCCTTTTTAGCGTCTTGGAGACCATAGCCCTCTGCATGATACTTGTTCTCGCCCTCCATCATTTCGACGGCGACAAAGTACTTGAAGGACTCGTAGAGATTCTTCATTCCCTTGACATTCAGTTGGATATCTGTAAAAGGGGTCGACGGACTGCGCGTCGATGAGCAAGGATGACACGCACCCTTGAACTCTTCAATCTTTGAGGACTCGTAGTCGACGTTGACACACTTGATATAGCTTTTCATTTTGCCGACGAAAAGCTTGGCAATAGCACCTTCCGCTTTCGTACCCTAAGTTATTGTTAGATGCGCAGGGGGGGAGAGAATGCACGCAACCTTCATCTTGGACTCCAAATTATCCTGGAGGACACGGTTGAATTCCTGGACGTCATGTTGATAAAACGAGTCATTTGATTTCCATCCAAACGATTTTGTCAATTCGGTTGTGCCTGATGGAGGCTAAGGTGGCAGGGACGAGTGGTATGCAAGTAGATACTTGCCGACGGGCTGATCCGATGTCTGGAGGTGATAAAAGACCCGCTGTAGTGCGAGGGATACGCTTTCTGTCGGGAGTTCGTCTTCGGTAGGAATTTGGTACACTGCCTAAATGCTGACGTGAGCAACAGGGCACGGTTGGGGGAACGGGGACCTGCCTTTCTGAAGTAGCGGGTGCAGAATAGAGACTGAAGGAGGGAATTCATGTAGCAAGTGGCGCCTTGATTCTTCAAACCGACATAGCCGGTCTCCTTCTTTGAGTCGTAGCTAGTAGGGAAGTATGAGGGGAGAGAAGACACGGAGAGGGGAGAGGAGTGTACTTGACAAAGTTGTGCCACAAGACGCCGGTGGGATCCTCGAGTACGCGGACGTAGACGGTGACATCTGCAGACTCTTCTTCGATTGTTGGATGGAGATGACCTTCTTGAATGCTGAACAATTTTCGGAGTTCACTAAAGCGGGTGAAACCCCAGTCACACTCCTCGGCAATGAAACGATGGTGGGCATCTTGACGGAAAGAGGGATGGGTAGTAAAAGGGAAAGGGGGAACATGCCATACTTACGGCTGACGGTGTAAATGGTCGGGTCGTGGACGTTTGATATGACGAGAGCGAATTGAGCGCAAGCGTGCCAACCTTCTGGTGATTTTTTGGGGTCTGCGTAGTCGAGGTAGACTGAGACGGTGTCGTTGGGAGGGGCGTTGGAATTTCCAAAGGGGAACAAGAGTATGCGCCTAGAGAGGAAGGGGGGAATGGGTGAGGGACGGACGGAAAGGGGAGAGGGTACGGACCATCTGTGACCGCCACAGTCGAACTCTGGACTTGTGATCTTCTTTTCGAGTTTCTTCCAGTTTGACAATCTCCACGTGTATACCTTGAAGTCCTTGACTTCATGGCCGAGGTCTGGCATGTGCTTTGCAGCGAATGCATCGTCTGGGGGGAGGGTGAGCGAGCGGGGAGGGAGGGGAGGTGAACGGGAGGTACGATCGCGGACGGAGACGACGTCGTCGACGATTTCCATTGGTGGAGCGCCGTTGACCTTTTCGTCGAGGATGTCCATGGGCGAGGGGGCGATGAGGGGCAGATCGACGCACGGCCAGAGACTACAATGATCGCGGTCGACTCGTCGGTGGGAAATCGTCTCCTTGCTTGCATAAGCAGCTCTTGGTAGCGTCGATTATTTTTTTTCGCGGGACCAGACACGATTCCTTTGATTGTCTCGACCGAATCCACACCGTCGATAATGAGTCAATGTCGTGTTAGATCAGGTCCAGATGGCCGACCCTGTCCTGGGGTTCGGCCATCCTTGCCCACAGCGCCGCTACAGGACGGTGCGTTTGGTCGCCGTCCGAGCGTGTTGGACATACATGCATGCCTATGTTGTGTAATAGTAAAATAAACCAAGTTGGGCCTCATGTCGGCGTCTCTCTCTTCCTTGCCTGCTTGCATGAACGCCCTCCCCCGCCGCCGCGACGATCCCCTCAAGCAATGGCCCCTCGACCACGATCCTGACCGCCGCCGCAACCGCTCCGCTACCATGCCCGTCCCCTCCCTCCCCTACGATCCCCGTTACAACGACTCGAGGCAGTCTTCCCGTCCCCACCCTCCGTCCACAAGCAAAGCCTATCAACACGCGACCCGTCCCTCACATCACTACCCACAACCCTCCCCCTCGTACCATCACCCTCCCTATCCCCCACCCACCTCGTCCCGCAGACCCCATCCAGACCCTCCCCCAAGACGGCCCCCGCCTCCAGCTCACCATTCCTCCTACGACCACGGGCCCTCGAGACATCCCTCTCGTACCGTCCACTCTTCCATGCAGCCCTCCCTCTCCGCTCCACCAATCCATGCAGTTTGGAACCCACCGCCAGAGGCGTCGTCGTCGCGTCGTCACAAGGATTCCCACAGGGATCGCGATAGGGACAGGGACCGCGACAGAGAGGGGGACAGAGAGAGGGACAGGGAGAGAGACAGGGAGAGAGACAGACCTGCCGTCGAGCTTGAAAACAAGTTCAAGGACAAATCAAGGGCAGACCGGCATCGCGAACGCGATCGCGAGCAGCTCCGGTATCAAGATTCGACCAGGTCTAGGCATCACGATCGCCGCAAGGATCCCGATGCAGACGCCCTCATGTACTCGCAACAAAGAAACCCCTCCAAGGCCTCGCTTTCTGGAAGGGAGGGCTACGCCTCTTCCGTTCGCGAGTCAGGAAACAGTCATAGAAGACATCGGACAGATGATGCGTCCGCTTCCACAGTGAGTTCTTCCTCTCTTTATATCTTCCCCTCTCATCCTACACGTCAATAGGGTCGTCGGCACCAGCCCGAAAACACGCAGAATCCGATCACTACCATCCCGTCCCAGTCCGTCACTGTGCCGCAACCAGACGTACAGCAAACAGGTGAACCCCCGCCTGCCCCCCGCGTCATGCCTGTTTACCTCCCACCAAAAGCCAAGTCACAGCGTTCACACAGAGAGGTACGCCCGTCCACGGCCCAAGGCGCCCAATCAGGCAGTGATACGGAACGAGCAATTGCCAAGGTAGTTCAGATCGAATCGCCATTCCGTACCCTTTGCACTCATCCCTCAACTCAGCATCGTATGGAGCGTACACCTTCGGGTCCTGCTGCGCAAAGAAGCGACCCGCATACATCCATCTCTAGGGGTAATCATGATCTGCAGACCGGTACACGAGGTGACGTAAAGAGGCTAGAGGTATGTCACAAACGCCATCCCAAATTCGCTGCCGCATAGCTCATATCAACCACAGACCAAATATACAGCGCACCAGGACACTCGCCAGCCATTAGCACCGATCAACGTCGATATTCCTCTTGTGACACCAGGATTCAACGCGTCTGCTTTACCTGCCGACCCCAGGGCGTCGACTGTACCACAAATTGTCAGTATTCGCGCGGGCCAGGGTCCCTCTGATCCGCACGACGTGCATTATAAGTCATCGGCAGTTTCACATTCAAATGCTCCACAGGAAATCGGCAACCCTTCCCCTCACCCAACTTCTGCATCAATCATCAAGTCCTCTGGCCACTCCCGTTCGCAGCCTTCCGAAACGCGGGTTCAGTCCGATCGTCCTCCAATTGTTGCAGAACATTCACGTACGGAGCCTCGTGGCGACGATACTTCTGGTCAACGCGTGTCGATCCACGAGTCAAATCGGGTATTGCCCACCCCTGTCTCTAAGCCCCCCTACACCCGTACCAATTCAGATACGCCCGCGGATATCGCAAGTTCATCATATTCCCACAGCCGTCCACCTTCTCGCTCTGCACACAGGACCTCCGCAAATAACCTAGTTCCTCCCGCAGTTGTTGGACCACGCCCTTTGCGTTCGGCATCTCAAGGGCCGCAGACGAATGATCCTCCTACCCGTCCACCATCCGCTGGGCACCATGCCCCAACCATATCCAACCAACACTCCGTTCCCCCATCTCCTGGTCTTCCGACCAATGGTAGTCCGCCAAAAGCTGGACACACCCGTAATTCGCTGTCGTCTGCTCAACCTAGTCCCAAACAGGGGCAGCTCGGGTCCCAGCCACCACCATCAGCTACTCCTAGTGTTCATCCTACCCCAGTTTTCGTTCCTCAGACGCTCAGTCCATCCTCTCGGCCCCCTACTCGAGACGGCACATATACAGATGCACTGCACGCTCACAAGCAGTCAGTAGATCAACGGCGGACAATGGAATATCTTCCGGAGCTCCAGTCCGCGTCCAACGTCCCCACGGTCCAAGCATCCTGGGTTGTTCAAACCCCGGCTACTGCCAAACCACCCAGAGTATCTCGCGAGGACAAGTATTTACGAGACCATTTCGACTTGGAGACGCCTCAAGCACAGCTCCGTCAAGTGCTTTCACAAGATGATGATTTTCCTCGTGCACCTTCGTCGATGATGAAGGCAAGCCAAGCGATGACCCCATCAACTTCATCTCAACGGAACTCCCCCGGCACGAAGTCAAGGGATATTTCTTTTGGAACACCACGAGGTACGTTGGCAAGTAATTCGCCCAAATCTGGCTCTGCAAAACAGGTGATATTCATGGATGCCTGGCCCTTACTTCTTTTCTCATCTCTATCTTGCTGTACAGGCACCGACACCGGAGCATGTACCAGCGCAGAATCTACCGCCCCAGATTGCTGTCGTCGGGGCAACTCCCGTTACCATGGCTCTCGACTTACCACTTGGCCGTGTCGATCACGGCTTGCTTGCGCCTCCCTTTCCCGTACCGACTCGGCCGTCGAGATCCACCTCCAGTTCACAAGACCAACCACCTCAGGTCTCGCAATCTGCTGTGCGAAGCACGTCATCGACGTCCTATCAGCCGCAATTAGCGGCAGCGGTGCATGCACCATCGTTGTTCCAGCCATATCAACCATTACCTCCGGCCCCCGAAGCCGATGGCCAGTTTTCACCGCCACCGATTCCGATTCCGCCACCGAGGGGTCTGGAGGACTCTCCACCTCCACCTATTGAGATACGTGCAAGCGAAATCATTCCGACACGTTCGCAGACCGACGGGTGTCCCCAGAATTATGTGTGCTCCGTCCCCGAACTGCCGAGTGAAATGTTCCATCTCCCCTCGCAACCTTCAGCCCCCTCGCTTGTCTCACTTCCACGTACCACAGAGAGTTGGCAACCTGGAAAAGTGGATAGTGATATGGTCCCGCTGACAACATTGAATGGACCTGCAGCCGTTGTGCATGGCGATGTGAAGTCTTCAAAGCCAGCCTCTGCCCAGCCTGACGACGTGCAGGTTGCCCCGCAGGAAATTATGAGGTCTATTTCTGTCCTTCCGTTGCACTCCTCGGCTCCTGCGAGACCGCGACCAAAGGTTACAGTTGAAGATGCTCCAGAGGAATCGCCTGTGTCGAGTAGAGGAATCCCCATGGGTTTGCAATCGATGACGCCTTCGAGACCTTTGCAACCATCACAGCACATCACAGTTGTAAACGTGAACTCGGCGTCCAAGTCCGCGGTGGTAGACCAACATAAATCTTCCCCCCCGTCAAAGACCAAAGATTCTATACCTACTGCTCCACCCATGCCCCCACCGACCTCTGCTGCTCCAACTTTTACCCGTACCCCATCTTCTGCGCCTCCCTCACAACCTACCTTCCTCCCGTCTGTCCAGGTGGCATCTGCCCAACGTACCACTTCCCATACTCTGCCCTCTCGTACTTATCAGCGCGCTGCAGAAATGTTGCAAGCAAGCAAGCTCTCGACACCTGCGATTACTAATCCTGTTACCATTGCAAGTGCACAAAGTTTTTCAGCTCCCAGGCACGCAAATACACCAACTACAACCGCTTCACATCCCAACGCTTCCGCTACTTCTATGGCCAGAGTTGCTGCACCTATGATGACGATTAACTCCGGCCCGCCGGGGCCGCACATATCTGCTAGTATCAATACCCAGCCACCGTCTGCCTCCGACCCATCCAAGCACCAGCCAAGTCGGACAGGACCTTTGTCGATACCCACCGTAGATACCACAGCTGTAATGTCAACGAGTGCTGTCAAGAATACTCATCAAGAACAAGTCACGATCGATTCCAAACCTCGCGATGCAACACCCTTTGCTACTCGGAATATTCCCTCTTCGTCGCATGTATTCCCTACTTCTGCCCGCCCAGGCACATCGACCCAACAGACACATGTAACTCCAGCTCAACCATCCAACCATTATCGAGCAGTATCTTTACCCATCACATCGGCATCATCAGCAGTGCAAAAGCCCCCTTCGCCTCGCAAATATTCACAGCCTATTCCTTCCACAACAGTTTCAACACAACCTTTCCCGTCTCGCCCACACGAGTCCCAGCCCGCACGCGCCCCAGTGGCCGGGCACCTGTCTACTCCTGCACCAGCTCGATCGGCGCGACAACCATTTCCTGACCGTACAAATGACTCTGACACGCTTAAAACGCCATCGTCCATCGCGCCATCTCCCATGCTCAACCCAGACACCTCGATCGCTGGGCCACAGTCCATTACTGTTCCCATCCGCGGGCGGAAGACGTCGACAGAGTCGAAAGATGACAGGAAGAAAGCATCGGGGTTGTTTGGCCTTTTCAGGGCGAGGACGCTGTCATCGAAAGGGAATGAACCTCCTGCTGTTCCTGCGGCTGCCAGAGGGTCGCTCGATCAAGGGAAGACCCATCCCGATCCCCCTGTTGTTGCTTCCACCACCACGCCTGTGTCTCGTGGGGCGACATCGACCTCGGCTCCAAAGGAGTTGCACCCTGCTCCGCCCCCTGCTGCTTCACGTGCCGGACTGCAGGTCAAGTCCAAAGGCAGGATGCCCAATCAGATCGCCATTCCGCTGCCTCCAACGCTGACGGCGCGGGAGCACAAGGATGCCACCACCCCACACATCTTCACTCCGTTCAAGTTCCTGACTATGCACTCCAAAAGGAATCGAACGGTGTCGGCTGCTTCTCTCGATGTTTGTGACGGCAATACCGCTGTGAGCATTTTGTTTTCTCTCTGACATACGACGAGTCATACGCTTGGACAGACCAATACAGTGGTTGGATCTCCTGACCAGTCTACTGTCAGCCAAGTCCAGCCTTTACCTGCTATCATACCCCCGGACGTTCGCGATCCATGGGTTGCGACGTCAGAATGGAGGGACAGGGAAGAAGCCGAACGAAGAGAGCGTAGGACTAATCGAATTCGTCGACCCGGAGTTACGTTTGACCTAGAGGAGGAACCGCCCTCCCCAGCACCTGGCACCTCGAGCAAGCGGAAGAAGCTGGTTCGCCGTCCGTCTGGGCGTACACCCACCCCTGGGCCGGCACGCGGTTAACGTCCAGATGTGCGTTGCTTTGCAAGTACCTTAATTGAACGCCAAAGTTATGTATTTTATGTCACGTCTAGTATATGTCTCTTGCTTCATCTAAGTAACACCCATCGTCGTTGCTATCTAAACATGCAATGCTTTGATTTACCCGCGCTGTGTGACATGACGCGTGACGCCTCGCGTTCGTGACGACCCTGCAGAATGTTTAGAAACAGTGAACGAAACCAGCCTGGGACGAAGCAATCTAAAGCTGATTCCGCCAGTTTATCTACGAACAGACCACCGTACCCCTTCCGGCTCAACTTGTATGTGGTACCGCCTTATCCTGTCCGCGCCTAGCTCAGCGCTGCATCAGCTACGATAATCCACCACAGTATGAAGTCACGCTCGAGGAGTTTGAAACATGCGCACTCGACCGCCTTCGCATACTCGCAGAAATCGAGTCCTCGTTTGCACGAAATCGATCATGGGACGAACTCAAGAACGTGACCGAGACACAGTGCAAAAAGTATCTTCCGCTCAATAGCAACACGGCGGTCACCGTACAATTGAGCACTCAACGACGGAACGATCACATTGGACATTTCGTCCTTCGACTTGCGTTTTGTCACTCGTGCGTTTATTATTATTTCGGTAGAGCGTGAGCTAATTGATTGCTAGAGAAGAACTGAGGAGGCGGTTCGTCAAAGCGGAGTCGACGCTCTTTAGGGTGCGGTACGAGACGGACGACTCGACGGAGCGTACGGCATTTCTTGCAACGCAGAAATTTGAATGGAAAGAGGTCAGTCGTCGAGCCTCGTGCAATTGTTCGCGCTGAAGTAGATTAGGTTAAAAATTCTGAAAGGGATCTGTTCGCGAGAGAGCTATTGGCGCTCGAGGGAAAATCGCCCGATTCCTCAACCGATGGCTGGTCTACAGAGTACCACAAGGTAGGTTGACCAACATGAACAAAGGTCGTTGGCTGAACATTTTATTGCAGGTTCCTTGGACCAGAGTACTTGATCTAGTTGCGAAACGACGCGTTTTCCTGAACGGAGGCTACGCTTACGTGGCCAGCAATGAAATGTCTAGTTTCGTGTTCAACGAGTTTGAAAGAAAGTTGCAAATAGCACTTGAGGTGAGCTTCTCTTGGTTAACCATACCACGACCTTCCTGATAACGTACAGTACACTGCCAAAACGCTGCCCAGGATGGATGAGGGAACGAGACTGATACCGATACTGAACAATCTGTCGCAGGGATTCCTCGCGGGTGTTCCATCAGAATGGGTGAACCCCTCTGCCACTGGAGATGAAATCCGAGCGGACATGGTAGATGACATCGCACGGAAACACTTTCCTATGTGCATGCGAAACTTGCACGAGTGCTTGGTCAGGGACCGCCATTTGAAACACTTTGGGAGGTTACAGTACGGTCTATTTCTCAAGGTACGACAATGTCTCGATCGTTTGACTGCGCCACTCATCCACTCACAGGTTTTGGGTCTCTCGATCGACGAAGCCATTGCGTTTTGGAGAAAGTCGTTCAGTAATATAACGGACGACAAGTTCAACAAGGAGTACAAGTATAACATCAGACATTCCTTTGGTCTGGAAGGTAAACGTGCAAACTATCCTGCGAAAAGGTACGCCCATTCGACTCTTGTGACCCATCTTGTCTAACTGGGCCTAGCTGCCAACAGATCCTTACGACCGATAAACCCGGTGTGGGAGACTGTCACGGATGCCCTTATCGTCACTTTAGCCCCGAGAACCTACAGACTGGGCTGCTTGCAGTATATTCCTCTCAGGGTCTCACCACGAACGATCTACATGAGGTCATGAGGACGGTCAAGGAGGGCCACTATCACGTAGCCTGCACGCGCGTCTTTGAGATAACACACGCCAGCAAGGGAGTGAAGAAGGGAGAGGGTATAGGTGGCGGAGACAGTGTGACACATCCCAACCAGTATGCCGCGAGAAGTATCGAGCTCGAAAAGTCGGGACGAGAAGACGAGATGACTGTAGAAGACGTGTAATACGTACTAGGCGGTGTCAGGAGACCCTGTTGCGGGGATTCACGCGTGGACCCCTGGACCGTCGGCCGACCGCCGCACCACATATATTTGTCGTCTCGGCTGCGCCTTGCCACATTTCGGTCGTCTGCTCGTCTCGTTCTGCTCACTGCACAATTTTTTTGCAACCAGAATGACTCTCGACAAGACACCCAAGCCCAACGGCAGTGCCGTAGCGAACGACAACCACGTTCTTCAGCAATACGTCGATACAGACGGTCACTTCTCCATGGTCAGGTACGGCATCCCTCCCCTTGGTTGATCCTTGCTGAGTGGGTGGTGCGTACAGGAATTTCAGGTTGGCTGACCTCGTGACGATCATGAATGGCGTCTGTGGTTCCTCCTCGATATTTTCCTCGGCTCATTACTTGATTACGAATGATGACGAGTACTTGTGGTGGGCACTTGCCCTTCCCCTAGCGGGACTCATGTTTGATTTCTTCGATGGAAAAGTTGCGAGGTGGAGGAAATCATCTAGTTTACTCGGACAAGAGTTGGACAGTCTGGCCGACTTGGTGGGCAGCGCGTCACTCGATGATGAACCTTTGCTAACTGGACCCCGCAGATTTCATTTGGCGTCGCGCCAGCTGTCCTCGCGTTTGCCGTTGGCCTTCGGACTTATCTCGATACCGTTTTCCTAACGGGCTTCATATGCTGTGGGTTGGCACGCCTTGCTCGCTTCAACGCGACGGTCGCACTGGTCCCCAAAGACGCTGCAGGAAAAGCGCGGTACTTTGAAGGTCTTCCCATCCCATCTACCCTGGTCCTCGTCGCCATTCTCTCTTACTGGGTCCGTCAAGGCTGGATTGAGGGCAAAGCCGGCATACCAGGTGGTCTCGTGACGTTATGGGGCCCGTCCGGTGGTCAGGGTGATGTTCACCCAGTCAGCATTCTGTTTGGCTTATGGGCCGCTGCGATGGTCAGCAAGACGCTCCGAGTTCCAAAGCCATGATGTGGTTCGGTGTGGATAGCTGTTGGTTCCTCGTGATGGACGAGGTACGCTACAGTTTTTCTAACAAGGCAATATAGCCTTGTCACTCTGTGACAATTCATGAATAAATGTGATGCTCCGTGGGTTTGCTATTAATGCACGTTATTGCTTTTGTGCACGGGCATCCAAGCGACCCTTTTTTTCCCTACTAGTTCGAAAAATATCTGTTTTAATAACTCACATTTGTTCAAGTGTGTATCAGTAGTGGTTGGGTGATATGATCTTTGTGGGTTGGGTGACCAAGGAAGTTGCAGCTGTTTGCAAAATGTGGAAAATGTAATGAAAAAATTATACCTTGAAAGCTGCTGGGTGCACTCACAACTGTAATTGGCACTAGCCAAATGCAAGCTCTATCTGATGAAATGGTACATTTATGTGATGGCTCAGTGTAACAACCCAACTTGCTCAATTTTACTTCAAACACACACTTAAATTTGCAATAGCTTAAAGTAGCTGTAGAAACAATACATATATGACATTGGGAAGTTCAGTGAGGACTATGTATGTGCAATGTAATGTTAAAACTAAATAAGGGCAATAGGGCCCCTGACTCAGACAAAGGTGTGAGTGCGAGCGTGACAGAAACTCTCACCTCACCTACCTCGACCGTCCGCACGGGTGTAGACGATGTGGAGGACATGGCAGCACACCCGCTATGTTGTCGTCATCATAGTTACTGCGGATCCCTTACTATTCGCCACGCTGCCTCGCCCGCAATGACAACTTGAAAGACGATGCATGCCGTTCGCCATCTCGTTCGTCACCCCACCCCGTCCATTCGCGCTCACCTTGTCCGTTTTCAATGACGGCGATGTCAACGACGTGGAGGACGTGGCAGCATGACTACCATGTTGCCGCCGTCGCTATCGGCATCATCAACTCTTCACAGGCCTTGTCTATCTACCCTCTTCCTCCCGTTTCATACCAGCCACCTCGTCCGTTTGCAACACACACGACGACGACGCAACAACAGCGGCAGGACCGCGTGCAAATGCTACTTATATGGACATAAACTTGACAGGCATCCCTCGTCGTCTAACAAAAGTCTCCAGACATTATTGGAAGTGTTTGCACGTGAAATTGTTCCTTTTGGGACATACTTCTTAGAACATCTGGCTCGAGACCAGTCCCTTTGGTTCCTCGGTGTTCGGTGGTGTGCCCATCACTAGAATGATCTACACAATAAATGGATATATTAGTGGTACGTACAGCAGTGCTTGAACCATGGGCGGGTCGGGCCGCATAAGTGACAGATATCCTGTGTTGCACCACTATAGAACTTCCAGGTCACGGCCGTAGTCGCGGTGTTCTTCCAGCTGCTTCAAGTTGGCATGATCCGGGCGCCATCTGGCTTCGAGCAAATGCCCTGCGGGCAACCTCGCGATGCACGATGCTGGTCACCGATTTATCGAATTACAGGAAGGAACGAACTCGGACGACAAAGCTCCGTCACGGTCTAGCCGCACGAAGAGACCCGAGTTCGTGAGTGGCAGATGGAGGACACGCTCCGACGGATGGACATGTCAAATCTGGCCGTGTCATCAAGATAACCGTTTCTGACATATGATTAATCCTCCGAAAGGGGCAGAGTACTTCAGAAGTGTCTGCAAGGGGTGTGGCACACATTCTTGAGACATTCAAGTTCTTCAAGAGTAGACGTCGCCGTGTCCGATTAAAGATCGAGAACCTGATCAAAAGGATAGGGCCCCAATAGGGAGCCGTATCAATCGATCATCAATGTGTTTTGTGATTTGTGCCGTTCACGGACCGCGAGTCGAATGGATTTTACGGATGCAGTACGTCGCAGGGTTCTATCCTTTCCTTCTGCCTCATTGATTTGTATTTTCCTACTGTCTTGACATTCATCGCGAAAGCAAGGAACTAGATGTGTGGGCCCCAAGTCCCTACCAGAGATTCTAAATAAACATGGCCTACGGTGCAACATTTTTCTTCCATTAGAGGTGCAGATTTTTGTAAGATAGGTTTCATTATGCAGTATGTATCTATAAGCTATGTTATGGGCGACGACTTGCATTAAATATATGACACGGACACGGTAGGGTCGTGTGCGACTTCCGGTCGGAAAGTCGGAACCTTGGTGATAGTTATGAACTGTGCGAGCAAACTTGACATGGCGTCCGTGCAGGGCAGATAATGATAATCCTCCGTCTAGATGTTACTGAGTTCCCTACGCTCTAGTCCGTTCCCTGCAGGGTCTCCTTCATCGACTCTTTTCTCGTGCAGCGGCCCTCTCGGCCAAATCGACTCCTACGAGGATTTTACTTGCCTTCCACAGCTGGACGAGGTTGATGATGTTCTTGGCCAAGCATACAGGGAAGGACATCAGCGCCAAAACTTGAGGCCACGTGAAAGTCGACAGGTACGCGAGGCACGAGATAGGGGTGTGTATCCACTTCATGAGATAGAGGGAGACGAAGAACAGTTCGTTACCGGCACACATGAAAAACAGGGTGCGCTGTTCGCCATCAGTCAAGAATGGAGCAGAACGCGAGAGCTGAAGTACAGACCGAGTCGTTGTAGTAATACCACAGAATGCGGCTCACGTCACTCTTGACAAGCTTGTGGCTGCGAGACCCTGTCACGAGGGAGCTGTTAGGGGAAGCTGTTCAGCCACACTGGTCCAAGGGTATGCAGTGCGTACCTATACATGTGCATATAATGACTGGAGAAATCAAGCGCAATAAGGAATTGAAAAACGAGTGCGAAACTGGGGTATGCGGAGGAGAGGTAGCAGAGAAGGCATGACGTGGTACACCTTTCGAAGCGTCAGTGTAGAAAACAAAGCAGACGTTGTGCACACCTGTCGGTGACCATGTCCAACACCGCGCCAAACTTTGATGTTTGCCCGAGAGCCCTTGCAGCTTGACCGTCCACGGCGTCGAGCAAACATGATATGCAATATGCGAGGGTGCAGTATTTTGGATGGTAGCTCATGAAATGAAGGGAGAGACCGGCGAGAATGACTCGTGTGTAGCCTGTCGGCATGGTCGTAGCTCAGCAAGATGATTTGGTGGTACTTTGAGAGTCCTCACCGATCAGGTTGGGGATGAACAGAAAGACGTTTTCAGAATATGTCTGCCGGGTTGCCAAATCCACTGCAAATTTGGCATCGACGTGCCGGAGGGAATCTCGTCTGGTGGGTTTTGGAGAGCGTTGTGCTGAACCATTTGAGTGACTGCTCATAGTTGCTGGCGGCGAGGACGGGCGTTGAGCTGGAAATGACCGTCTGTGGGACAGACGCAAGTGAATGACGCGCCGTCCACGGCAGAAAAACTTGGCTTGTCAGCCATATCACGTAAGTAACTACTGAGTACTAGTACTAGTAGAACTCTTGTTGAGAGGATGCTGGGAAAAATACACCCCCACGCCGATACCAGCAGCGGCCAAAATCACAACGATAGTGATCCAGAAACATATCCATCGTTTCCGTCGAGCGGATCGCGCGCGCTTGGTTGCATCGTCTACCTCGTTGACCCTAGTGTTCCGTCTTCAGCGCCGGTCTGGCAGTGCGGCAGAGTCACCTACCCTCTCCTGGTGTCCTCCTCGACGGCAATCGCCTTGGTTTCAGCAGCAGCAATCTGCTCGTCTTGCTGGGAAATCAAGACGGCCATCTGCGTCCAACAGTCAGCATGAAACACGTGACAAGGAAGAAGAACGGACATCGTTGAACAACTGTGCGAGATCTGCCAGCGTGAGTTCAATGCGCTGAATGTCTTGGTGGCGCTCCTGGACCTCGCGGTACGCCTGTCTTGAGTCACCATAGCGGTTTGACGAGACCTACAAGGTGGTCTTTCAGTGTGCCCGAAACATCCAAGAGGGACAGCCTACAGCCTGGAGAAAGATCGGATTGCTGCCAGCCCGAGTGTCGTTCACGACGGCAGACACCTCGTCTGCAGTTGCATCCGGTTTAACTGCAAGTGGGGATAAGTGACTGGTCGCCAGGAGTAGAAAACGGAATGACCAATCTTGAACTGCCGTTCGACGCGGTCCTTGTACTTCTGCCGATACTGCTGTTCGACATTCTGGTATCTCTGGAGTGTCTCGACAAACTTTCCGTGCACTAGGGTAATCTAGAATGCAATATGGGATGGATGACATGATCGTGATTCAGGCTGGGTGGACGCACTCTGTTCTTCCTAATTCCAGCGTCCTGGGCACTGGCGGCACCCGGCTGGGACTTGAGAGCCTTGATACGCGTTGAAAGCGCGTTGCTGAGCGTGCGAGTAGATTCTGTGAGTTGTGCGAGACGTGCATGGTTGGCTGCGGCGTCTTGCTCCGAGAGTGCATTGAGCGAGCGTGCGTGCAAGTCTGCAATGGCGGTCACGTTTGCGTCGAACTCTGTGATGGCGTCTTGGATGGAAGTGGTCTGCGCGTCGAGGTCTACACGATGGACGCTATTACTGGAGGAGGAAATCTGGCGCGCACCTCGGCATAGAATGCGGACATGAAAGACGTGTCCGAGGCATTGGTGTTAGTGTCGGGGACGCGCTGAAGCTCGATTGGAGGGTCTGCCTGTCTCTGGGCCTGCGCGGGCTGTCAACGGCGCGCGTCGGGGATCGCGGCAGCGGGACTCACTCTCAGTGCTGCCAGTCGGTCCATATCGTAGCCCCGTGGGAATTTTGACTTGAACCTGAGCTCGACGTCGCCTGCAGTGAGCGCGACACTTCCACCACCATGCGCAGAACCCCACACATCGCCAGGACCGTCCTCAGGGCCGCCAGGAGACCCAGCACGCCGACTCTCGCGCGCACAAGGCCACCCAAGGAGCCTAGTGTGAGCAGCACCCTGCCTGTCCAGCCCTCTTCGCAGCGCCTGGCGTCGTCGCAGCCCGTCGTCGATGACCATCACAGCGATCACGCCGTCCTCGCCGCAACAGACTCACCACCAGAGGCCGATCCTCCCCCGGAGAAACCACCGAGGCGACAGAGGGCATCCCCTACTTCCTTGCACAAAGACACCGACGAGAGACCCCAGCTGCCGTCCGGACTCGACATCCTATGGCTCCCCGATTCACTCCCAAACCAGAGTGCATTGCCCCCACCAGAGCTCTTTGACGAGGCTCTCATCAACCTGCACATCGCCCTCCATCCCCAGACACAGCACCATGCTGCCTATTCCTCCCCTGCAGGTCCTCCCGTTGAACCAACCCTCGCGTTGTACTGCCCCGTAGAGGGCGGTGAATATGTCCTCGACGAGACTGTCCGCGAGTTGGCGCGCAGAACGGGCGCAGAAGTGCTCGTAATAGATTCTGTTCACCTCGCCGCAGGCGAATGGGGCCATTTCGGAAAAGGTGCAGCCATCCATCCATTCCGTCTACTCACTGACGCCCCCTGCAGCCGCCAACGCCATTCAGCTACCCAGAAACCCGCTCCATTACCATCCCGCATCCCCTCCTCCATCTCGTCGATCTTCCCCCGTTGCCGAAGAAGAGGAAGACACCGAGCCCGCCATCTTTCCTCCAGCTGGGGTGTCTCAAATGACTCTCCACGTTCTCGCCCCAGTCGCCGCGTCTCGTGGACGTCCCTCATCCGTCTTTGTCCCCTCTCGTTCATCCCCAACCCCAAGTCGGATCAAAGCCTTTTTCGATGAACTCGTTAACATACCCTCCCCCGAATCATCACACCCTCAATCCGTTCGCCCCCGTATAGTCTATATTCGTGACTTTCCTACCCTCGCCCCTACAGCACCTACTTGGTTCCCCCACCTCCTCAGCGCAGTGCGCGCTCGTAGAACAGGTCCCATTGCACGTCCCTCCTCCCCCGTCACATGTCCAATGACAATCATCTGTGGTGTGACGCCACCACTTGTCGGGTCATCTTCGCTTGCGCTCTCAGCATTCCCCGGGTCGTCCCCCGTGGCCGCTGGGGCACAGCTACCATCCATTCCAGGTACAACCAGTAGCCGTCGGAGGCACACTGCCCGCTCCGTTCCTGTCGTTTCTCCCATTGGCCCAAGTCCCAATATCAGCGCCGCGTATTTACAACAGTTTTCCGATTGGGGGGAGGATGATCATGCCTCGCGGGCGCGCGAAAAGCGCCTTCGAGAGCGCCTTCGGCGATGGGAAAGGAACGGCGATGCCGCACTCCTTGAAGATGTTCCACGACTCATTCCCTCCTTTCCTCCGGGTTTCTCTCTCCTCAATAGTGGCGCAGCAGGCGTCCCTTCTCAAGTAATCGCTCAGCCTCCTCCAACCGATTTTGATACCCCTCGCCCTCCAATACTTTTACTAGGAGGGGCGCCTCCCTTGTTGGACATGCTTGGGAATGACTCCGAGGAGGGTGGTCCTGCAGGTGTTGCGTCAGGAAAGTTTTTCCGGGCTTCCGTCATACTTCCCAGTTCACGGGATCAAGGTGAGGAAAGAAAGTGCAGGATGACTCGACGGAGGGAAGTAAATGAACTGGCGATGCGATTAGGTGTCGGTGGAATTGGAGGTGTGTTGGAGGCCGGTGCAAAGGGCGTGGGGCTAGTTGAAATGGAGCAAGGATCAGAGTCAAACTACGGAGAACTTGAAGCAGACGCTGCGGTCCTCGAACCCTGCACCGACGCTGAAAATCGATCTGACATCGATGCTTCCCCGTCCTCTGGTTTACAATACCCCGAGGAACACGAGATGTGGGAAGACTGGAGCACACGGGTCGAGCCCTGGTCTTCGATACGTCAGATTGCAGATCGCGCAGTTGGAAGCGTCGTCTCCTCTTCCGTCGTCTCCCCTACCGCGCCATCCACCACGTCTAAGGCGCTCAGCCCGACTCTCGAACCGACTTCCGTGCCTTGGTCCGAAATACATCGCGCTTGGGCGGCACAACGCTCCTCGCGTAGTCTCCGTCGAGCTTGGTCAAAAGACGCGCGTATTCGTGTTCCTCGCGAAGGCCAACCTGAAGATGTTACTGAAGACGGATTTGACGCACTTGAACTCGAGGACGGTGAAGAGGGCAGGCCGATAGACGAGGTAGTGGAAAGGGTCAAGCAAGACGAAGACCTTGATACTCACGAACAGCGGCTGCTAGGTTGCATCGTTGACCCTGGTGGGTTGCCTTCGCCATGATAGATACCACGTACTCACACTGACGCGACGTGGCCAGCTACTCTCTCGACGACTTTTGCCCAGGTCCATCTTCCCTCGCACACAATCGATTCTGTGAGGACCTTGGTCTCGCTTCCACTTCTTCATCCCGCCGCTTTTCAAATGGGGATCTTGAAGGAACATGCCATGACCGGCTGTCTTTTGTTTGGCCCCCCGGGGACGGGTAAGACCCTCGTAGTGCGTGCTCTCGCAAAGGAGGCTGGCTGCAGGATGTTGATGGTCTCACCATCCGACGTTATGGACATGGTGCGCTCCCTCCATTGTAGTCTACTCTGTTTCACGTTGCTGATTGTCTGGCTGAACTCAGTACGTCGGTGAGGGCGAGAAACTCGTCAAGGCGGTCTTTAGCCTTGCTCGCCGCTTGTCCCCTTGTGTTGTCTTCCTCGATGAAATCGATGCGCTCTTTGGTGCTCGGTCATCGGCTCGTGAATCAGGTGGTGCCATGGCGCACCGCGGGGTTATCACCGAGTTCATGCAAGAGATGGACGGACTAAAGAGTCAATCGGGAGAGGAGAGAGTCGTAGTTATCGGTGCTACCAACAGACCTTTCGATCTCGACGATGCCGTCTTGCGACGGTTGCCGCGCAGGTTACTTGTGGACCTGCCTGGTGAAAAGGAAAGAGAGGGTAAGCAGTATCTTGATTTTGTTTCTCGGTGAAAGGTGTACCAACTTTTGTCGTGCGACAGGAATCCTGCGTATTCTGTTGCGGGACGAGACATTGGCGTCGGATGTCGATGTGAAGGCATTGGCTAGACAAACCGAAAGCTTTTCGGGATCGGATCTGAAGCGTACGTTTTACCTCTTTCGATGGCCCGGAGTATCTGACAGTCGGGTTCTCAAGACTTGTGTGTCTCCGCCGCTCTGGATGCAGTCAAAGAGGGGGTCAGCGTGCCATGGAAGTCGTCCCCGGGAGCTCCAACTCAGGACGCTCCAACGAGCGACCCAAACCCGAGTTTATCCGCGGCGTATTCTCGGACTGTCCACCTCAGACACTTTACCAAAGCTCTCAAAGAGATCACCCCCTCGAACTCTGAATCTCTGGGATCCTTGGCGGATTTGCGCAAATGGAATGAACAGTTCGGTGAGGGCCAGAGAGAGAAAAGACGAATGCAAGTCTGGGGTAAGGGCAAATTTGGATTTGTAGATCCCTCGCTCGTTGCGGGGCAAGAAGAGGGTCGCGTTGCAGATCCCCGTGCAACGGCACGAAGACCCATATCATTGGATGAATGACACTACAGTAGAGGAAAAGTACACGTAGCCCTTAGAGAACGTGAAGATACAGGATCGAGCATTGTCAACGAGTCCTCGTAGACCGACGGCGTGCATTAGCTTGGGACCTGCCAGGAGCCTCGTCTGCACCTTCCTCGCCGTCCTCTTCTTCATCTACATCCATTGCGACTGCTTTTTTCTTTCCATGTCGTTGGGGCCGTTTAGGCTGGGATGGTCCAGCCTCGGGCTCATCTTCGTCCATCCTCATTTCATCTTCATCCTCGTCGCTCGCTGTCGTGCTCTTCCTACGTGTACGCCGGCCCTCGTCCTGACCATCTTTTATAGCGGCTTCGCCTATTGGCCGGAGGTTCGTTGCATCTTGTGGCCAGTCTGCCCCACAGCTAGGGCATTGCCCGCGCCGAGCGCGAAGCTTTCTGAAGCAATGATAATGAACCCTAGTTTTGCAATTGGGTGTATGGCAACCGGCACCACGCGTGATGACCTGAGGACGTGAGATCCGAAAGCAAATGACTATAGCTAAAGCCTACCTCTAAGCAAATCGTGCATTCCAGGTACTCTTCGGAATAGTTTGACTTGAGATAAGGTAAAAGCTCGAGAAGCGCGCGCGTCGAGAGCGAATAACGTGCACGCCTGGAAAGCGTTCAGCACCAGGAAAGAAGAGTAGAGTACGCGGCACTCAACTTGCTTTTTAGTAGCCATCCCTTGGCCACGAGGCTACTCAAGACGGTCTCGGCCTGAGACTTGGTCATGTTTGATTTCAGCGAACTTACTTCGCGGAGAGCAGCGAGTGAGGACACGGAGTACGCCTCGCGTGGCGCGAGCATGATTTGTTCGACCTGTCGGGGTGCGGTCAGACGACTAGTCAACCCGTCCTCGGTGAAACGCGTACGACTGCCTTGAAGTAGGCGATTTCGAGGGGCGTGTAATCTGTGGCCATCTGGGCGATCTCGTCGTCCTTTGTGTTTACCTTGGCGGGAGGGTCAGCGCGAGCGACACGGTCCGTGCAGATGGTTGACGCACGACGGCGTACGTCTCTGCACCGGTGTGCTCGTCCATCAGATGGCGGAATTCGAGGTCGAGGGGGTTGAGAGCAGCGTTGATATCGGTGACAAACTTGTCCCATGCCTGTCTGCTGCCATTAAACTCTATGGCGAGAGAAGGGTCGGCAGCTGGGGAGCGCGTACGTCAGTCATCGTCCCCGTCGCGGTCGAGGGCCAACCTTTGACGGCACTGATACACTTTTCCCAAAGGACTTGTGCATGTTTTTGGGAGAGAATTCCGCGAGAAAAGACTGCTTGGAGAAACAAACGCTGGACGTCGTTTGAATGAACAGTCATGTCGACGCGCGTCGTGATTGGGCAGCGGACATCGATCTTATCAAACGTAAAAAAGAAAAAAAAATAGTCGACTTGAACGATGTGTGGAATCCTTGCAGTACATGGCCTCGAAAACCCTGCCATTGATCGTACCCGGTTCATCGGATTATCGAGACGTCTTCGCCATCGTGGTCCGGACTGGTCTGGGTGCTACGTCGCCAAGGACGCCATACTCTGCCACGAACGTCTCGCCATCGTCGGCGTCGGTTCGTATCGACTTTTGGCGCGAACGGAAACCATCTAACCAGCGTATAGACACGGGTGCACAACCACTCGTGAGCGAGGATGGCAAGGTCACCCTCACCGTGAACGGCGAAAT
Source organism: Phylloporus cf. tubipes (assembly GCA_038094315.1). Classification (NCBI taxonomy): domain Eukaryota; kingdom Fungi; phylum Basidiomycota; class Agaricomycetes; order Boletales; family Boletaceae; genus Phylloporus; species Phylloporus cf. tubipes. The sequence goes on from JBBPTZ010000050.1 coordinate 55,705, forward strand.
CTACAACCATCTTTCCCTCCGTGCGAGTCTCGCACAAAAAGTCAAGTTCAAGACGCACTCTGATTGCGAGGTCATACTCCCCCTGGTACGTGGCCGATCGCAGTCTCTTCCTCCCATGCTCAGACACGTCCATCAGTATAAGAAACACGACAAAAACGTTCCAGCGTTCCTCGATGGCATGTTTGCCTTTGTCCTGTTGGACGAATCCGAATCGCCGTCTAGGATCATCGCTGCCCGTGATCCCGTCGGTATCACCACCCTTTACCAGGGTTGGCGTTCAACGCGACCAGGCGTGACCTACTTTGCGTCCGAACTCAAAGCACTCTCAGATGAGTGCGATAAAATCATATCCTTTCCCCCTGGCCACGTGTACGACAGTCGAGACAACTCCACCACGCGTTACTATCAGCCTTCGTGGTTTAATGGCGACCAAGAGAACGCACTTCCCCCTACAACGTCGGCAGACTACACCTTGATTCGCGAAACCCTCGAAGCAGCCGTCCGGAAACGATTGATGTCCGAGGTGCCCTATGGCGTCCTATTGAGTGGAGGGTTGGACAGCAGCTTGATCGCTGCCATCGCCGCGCGAGAAACGGAAAAGGTCGCACAGGCCCAGTTTGAGGCTCGTCAACGCAAGTTGGCCGAAGCCGTCAGTGGACCCCCAACCCCCAAATGGGACGACCTGAGCGAACGCGGTGAGGAATCGAACCTATTCGGCGCACATACCAAACGCTAACAGATCGACTGAACAGCCATGCTTGCCAGCTGGCCCCAGCTACACTCGTTCTCGATCGGTCTCGAAGGCTCTCCCGACCTGTTAGCGGCAAAGAAGGCGGCACACTTTCTCGGAACAGTTCATCACGAATTTCTCTTTACCGTACAGGAAGGACTGGATGCAATTCCAGACGTTATTTACCATCTTGAAACCTACGACGTGACGACCGTTCGGGCAAGCACGCCCATGTACCTTTTAAGCCGTAAGATCAAGGCAATGGGCGTCAAGATGGTTTTGAGCGGCGAGGGTAGCGACGAAATCTTTGGAGGTACGGAATAGGTGAGAATGCACACCTCCGAGGGGCTGATCCGTCTTCTACCGGCAGGATACTTGTATTTCCATGCCGCGCCCGACAGCAAGTCGTTCCACCAGGAGTGTGTTCGCCGAGTCAAAAACCTCCATACATCGGATTGTCTCCGTGCGAACAAGTGAGCGTGCTTCCGTTTCTCATGCGCGAGTACGGACATCGACGGATCTCACAGGTCGTCCATGGCATGGGGACTCGAAGCACGCGTGCCTTTCCTTGACAAGGCGTTCCTGGAAGTTGCGATGAACGTTGATCCAAAGGACAAATTGTTTTCAAAGGGTTCCTCCCAAGAGCTCGACGAAGATGGTCATCCGAAGATAGAAAAGGTCTGTTGGCTCCCACCGCACTGTTCGGCCCTAACCGACATCATTTCCTAGTACATTTTGCGTAAAGCGTTTGATTGCTCTCCAGACGGAAAAGTGAGCGACACCCACGACCGAAAAGAGGATCTGAAATGACACTGTATAGCCCTACCTCCCTAGATCGATTCTCTGGCGCCAGAAGGAACAGTTTTCGGATGGCGTCGGATACTCATGGATAGATGGGCAAGTACCATATCGCCAAGTGATGTCACGCTTCACCGACATCTTCCCGCAGAATAAAGGATCACGCCGCTGCTGTCGTCTCGGACCAGGCATTTTCACAGCGGGCTGAACGCTGGCCTTTGGACACACCCGATACGAAAGAAGCCTATTTCATCAGAGAGATCTTTGAAGGTATCTGCGCCCGCGTCGCACTTCCGAGCGTTCCGAAACTTACATTCATTTCAGCCCACTTCCCCTCTGATACTGCGGCCGAGACAGCCGTACGGTGAGCCGTTGACAGGGTTTGATTAGTCCACGTGTGATGGGTGCTGACGACGGCCTTCTTTTCCAGCTGGATACCACGTGGTGATTGGGGTTGCGCATCAGACCCTAGCGGGCGTAGCGTCAGCATTCACAACGCGGCGTACGAAGCGACGGAACAAGTCTGAGAACAAATGGCAATGTAGTATACATGCTGAAAAGAAAAAGAAAAGGTTGCATTGTAACCACGCCAGCGAGGCTTGGTATTGGAGTGTCGGATTAGAATTAGATTGTCAATGTGTGTTCCGCAAATAGAGAATGTCATAAAAAGGGAGGGGAGGAAAAACTTGAACGAGAGTGATAAGGTATGGTCAAACATTTCGGGTACCGACTGGCAGAAATGCGGCGGCGAGCAGGCGGAAACAATGAAGGAGTGTGTCAGTCATAATGCAGGGAAGAAATCAATGGAATAAGCGAGTGCAGTGTGTCGAGTTCAAGAACGCGGTGGATGAATGCAACGGAATTCTCAAGTATTAAGGGGGGCTGGTTGAATTCTAGGCAGAATGACAGTAAAAAAAATGAAAATGAAAAAATCATTGAACCAACGAGGGATCCTGGGCAACAATTTGGCGGTATAACACCACTCCCGAATCTTCCGATACAACGGGCGAGAGCTGAGGCTTATTGCTATTGCTGCTGTTGGCGGTTGTAGTGGCCGTCACAGTGGCACGAGTGGCCGAGCTAGACTGAGAGGTCTGGCGAGGCCGTTTTGCAGGGGGGTGGCCACCACGCGTGCTAGCGTCCCAAGCAGGACGAGTTACAGTTGCCTTGACGGACTGGGTATCTTCCGACGGATTAACACGGGTCTTGGTGCTTGGCGCTGCAGGCGTCTTCTTGTGTGCAGGTCGTAGGTTAGGTGAAGCGTGATCACCCGACACCAGCCGGGTGCCAAACTTCGCGTTGGCTGAAGACTCCCTGGCATATGAGGTCCCACCTGGAGACACGCGTCGGGTGGATCCGCCAACGCCGTGTTGCTTGGGTTTCAAAACCGGCTTCTGCAGCGTGATCTTGTCAGCACCCCAGTAAGAGAAGCTCATTTTGCTCTTCTTATCCGAGTCATCCGAGTCGTCTCCATCCTCGTCATCGTCTGGAAGTGGAATTATCCTTGGCTTGTGGCCGGAATGCACCTCTGCCCTGGACCGAGCAACCCTGGAAGAAAAAGATTAGACGCTACTAACGGTACAAAACGGACGATCTTACTCTTCCATCGCAACAACACCTTCCTTGGGCTGAACCACGTCTCCGATCGCCCATGTCTCTATCTGTCGGACCATGAGCGCATGGTGAAAAGCACCACAAACACCTTTCGTACCTTGATAAACTTGTACAAGTTTCGCGGTTTTGTATGCGAATTTCGACGCCCAGATGTCGCATACTTTGACTTGCCTTGCATCTCTGGCAAAGAATTCGTGCGCGAGTTCGTGCTGGATACCAGCGGTAACGAAGTCGTTCCAGTACGCTGGCATCTCAACACGACGTCATTGAAAACTACCAGCCACAAATCCTTTTTGCCTCCCATTCCAGAACCGGTGCCAAGGACATCGCTCAACCGTCGGAACGATGTTTTGCCCTTGACGTTCTTCGTAGCCATTACAGGCGGGGGGCTCGCTCCTTTGGGCGGCGTGGACGCTGAACCCTCACGACCAATGGCTATCTGCCTCTCCTCGAGGAGTAGTCGGGATGGTTTCGGGATTGCTAGCTGCTTCACCTTATCAAGACCCTCAATACGTGCAAACACATCTCGCGTCTTATCTCTATCCTCTTTCTGGATCTTCTCGTCCTCGATGCTTCGCACGATCGACTCTACTTCAGCGACCATTTGGAGCGTGCTCTCATATTCAAACGTGCTGGGATCGGTATGGAAGAGGAGATTCTGGAAGAGGAGAGGATACTTGAGCAGCCGTTGGAAGGGCTTGGACAACGTGATTGCGAGACCCGTCTCGCCCTTATCGGCAGCCAGCTCTTCCAGTCGCTGCAAGGATTTGCACACCTTGAGCCATTCCGCGGAATCCTGATTCTTGGGCTTTTTGGCAGCGCTCGCCATGGAAAGTGCGTTATCTACCTGCTCGAGGGCGCGTTCAAGATGAAGGACGTAAGTGGCATAGCCTTGAAAGATGTGCGACTGTGGCAAATTAACAGCTGCACGGCTGCCACTGAGTGAGTACGTACGTTGGATACGAATACGTCGGCGAGCGACCGAACAAGGGGATATTGCTCCTCGTACCGCTTTCTCAAGCCTTCGCTGAGTTTGACATGTCCGTCAAGGACGCCGCTCTCGATAACTTCGAGGCATATTCGCAGGTCTTCAGGCAGGAGGTGCGGAGGAACAGCGAAATGCGATGTATCTGGCTGTGTCTGTGATCGCTTGGACTTTCGCAATAGGCGGCTGTGAACTGTTGGCGTCGTCTTGGCACTGTCTTTCCGATCTCGATCCTTGTCGCGCTCGCGTTCCCGCTCACGGTCAGGACCGGACTGCCTTCCGAGGGACTGCGACGATGCGTTGAGCTGGTTCATGCGCTGGATTGGGGGAAGTGATCCGTGAGACCGCGACGGAAAAGGGACCGACTCCTTTACTTTGGTGAGCTTGCCACTCAAAGCCGATCCTGCGCGATAGGGGGAGCGAGGATGAGTGTGCTTTGCAGACACGTTCGCGCGGTTGCTTTGCAAACCGGGGAGATGGTCGTCCTCTGGTTCTGACTCGGCTGATTCGTCGTCGATGTTTGGGGTGGTGGGTGCCAGAGACTTGGTCTCAGGGTTAGCGGGAGAAGCGCCGTCGGAACGGAAGCCGGTGGGGGACATGAAGCGAGCGGCGATGGGAAGAACGTCGGTGGACTCGTGTGGAGAGTCGACGCGGGGAAGGGGAGAGGTGTAGTCATCGTAATCGTACGGTGTCGGGGAGGTCGGAGGGGGCGATGCAAAGGGATGGAGGAGGGGTTCGATAAACGTTTCCTTCATCCTCTGGAGATCGTTGACATAGCTGGATAACGCGTGTCAAGTGACGGTGCTTGGATGGAAAAGAGACGAGGCGTACCGCTCCTCGCTGGCGACGATCTCCCAAAGAACTTCCTGCCTTGTGCGCTCACGGGGACCCAGATTGCTGACGAGATCCTCCTCTGCACTCTCGCTCCACGAGGAGACGGCGAGGATCCGCGTGCTCGTGTTGGACATTTGAGAGTAAGGCGTGCCAGAGCGAATAGAGCCAGGGTACGGGGAGATTGCGGTGCGAGTCGAGGTTGCCCTGGTCGATTGAGAAGAGGTTGGGGAGAGAGAAGTAGATACGATGGTGGGTGAGGTGGTCGTGGTTTGCTTAGAAGCCAGGTCTGTACGTGAGGAGGAGGCAGCCGTTGATGTAGAAGCACGCGTGTCCTTGCCATGTGCAGCCTGAAAACGTGAGAGAGTGGTTTTGAGGGGGACAGCCGCAGGCGCTTGAGAGGGTGGTCCGGAGATAGAGGGACTCGGGGTTGCATCGGGGAGGGGCAGCGAGGTTGAGGGTGCTGCGGGGGTGGGAGGGGGAGAGATGAAGGCCACTTTTTTTTGTATTTCCGAGTGAGCTGTTGTCTCGGCCGCCTTGCGCGCGGCTGCAGCCTTGGAGTGATCTTGGGTATGCTGTACTGGGGGAGAGGCGGGGAGGCCGACGCCGCTGTCGTTGTCGGCGACGATGGGTTCCTCGATTGGGGGCAGGGGACGTGCGGAGAGGTCTGGGAGGGGTTTTGTGGAGGAGGTGGAGGAGGGGGTGAATGATCCCCTAGCTTTT
>JBBPTZ010000051.1:0-61157 GCA_038094315.1 Phylloporus cf. tubipes
TGACCCTAAGCTGTGAGGCTCTGTACAGCTCTGTACAGAGTGCTACAGTTGTCACAGTGTCACATAAAGGTCCCCCCCTGTGCAGTCACACCACAGAGCCCACAGTGCTGTACAGATTTGGAAAGCTATGCAGCCCCAGAATTTCTGTTGTGGCATGGTCACTGTGCTGTCCTCATCTGGGGGATGTCATCTAATCATTGTTGACATGGTGGTGGCCATGTGGTGACTGCTGCCACTGCTGTGTCATCTTTGTTGGGGGTGTTGTCATCAATATAGTGGTGGTATGACAGCCACTGCTGCTGCATTGTTGTTATTGACATAGTGGTGGCATGGTTGCCATGTTGCTGTGCTGTCCTTGTCTGGGGGGTGTCATTGAGTTGTCATTGACATGGTGGTGGCTGTGTGGTGACCACTGCCACTGCTGTGTCATTCTTGTCAGGGGCATTGTCATTGATACAGTGGTGGTGGTTGTCACAGACTGGTTCCCCACTGTCTTCAAACTCCTGGAGAGGAGGGGGCATGTCTGTCAGATGTCTGATGCTAGAATGTCTAGAGGTTGGAAGGGACTGTGGGAAAGAGGTCCGGAGTTTGTCGGAGCTCACAGGAGTTCAGGGAACTCCTGGAGGGCCACTATGGGGGATAATGGTGGAGTTAGCATGGAACTGGGTTGGAGGGGGTAGGACTTGGTGCAGGACTTATGTGTTGTGCCCTTGTGCACTGTCATGTCCTAATTTCAGAACAGAGGTACAGGGGTGGATCATGGGGGGTGTGGAAATGATTCATAAGGACAAGGAGTGTAGGGGGAGAGTAAAGGGATGTGGACAGAGTCCGTCAAGCAGGAAGTCAGGGGGCGGACAGAGAAAGACAGGGGATGTTGTTGTTGATATTCAAACTAAGGAGTTTACAGGGTGAAGTACATAACTTTATATACTTCTGAAGTTGCACTGGATTTCTAAGACGGGGCGGAGTATTACTGGAGGAATGTAAAGGTTGGTAATATGGAACAAGGAATGAGTAAGACGGAATGTAAGTATACTGGAAGCTGGAGCTGTGCAGGCACAGGCTTATCAGAGGGAACAGAAAAAGGAGCTAATACAAAAGAGGTTAATATAATAATTGAATGGAGAACAAGGATAAACAAAAGGAGATATAGAAAGGTCTGAGGATTATGTGACAAGGGGAATAGGGAGAAATGTCCAGAGTTGTCATGGAGTTGAGTCCAGAGGTTCAGACTTCAACATAGATGAAACGAGATATGACAGTGGTGATGCAATGGCTGCTGTTGCTGTGTCATTGTTCAATATGTTGAGATGGTGGTGGTCACATGGCCACCATGCCATTCTGGGGGGTGTTATTGAGTCATTGTCAACATGATGGTGGTGGCTGCATGGTAGCTGTTTTTGCTGTGTTGTTCTTGTCATTGGTGTTAATTTGTTGTCATTGTTATCAACATGGTGGTGGCCATGTGGTGGTGGTGGTGGTGGTGGTAGTGGTGGTGAAGTGGCTGCCATGTGATCCTCATTGAAAACAGGGTGGCCTGGGTGGGGGTGTCATCTCATTCCCCTTGTCATCGTTGTTAATGATGTGGTGGGGGCTGGATGGGACAGGTTTTCCTCATTGAGGGGAGGTGCCAGGACACTGTGTTGTCATTGTTGATGTGGTAAGGAAAGGCACCAGGACACCATGTCACTATGCTCTCATTATTGACATGGTGGGGGCTGGATGGGATGCATTGTTGTTGTTGTCATCAGTGTGGTGGAGAGAGGGGCTGGGACACTGTTGTTGTTGTCAACATGGTGGGGGACTGGACAGGATGCATTGTCATTGCTGTTGTTAGTGTGGTGAGAGATGAGTGGTTGGGCTTGAGACAGTAAGGTGGAGGTGGAGTCATTTGAATGTGGGGAGAGAAGTTGTTGTGATGAGTGTGACACAAAATGAACCTGATTATGTAATTTGATTTGCCCAAAAAATCAAAAAAATCACAAGTCCTGGCCCATTAGGAATGGTAAACTAACTAGGATTTACAATTAGTAGTATCTACATAGTTACTATAGTCACTGTCAGCACTGTGCCATCAAGCTGGTGTGCCATACTGTGACAACCTGTGACATATGTGGAGCAGAGTGCCTGTTACATTGCTTGGCTATAGTGCTGTCATACTATGCTTGTTATGGTTGTATTATTGCGAGCTTCTGTTTTTCTCTTTTTCTTTGCCTACTCTGACCTTGGCCCCTGCTGGAAACATTACTTGTTCGTTGTATCACTGACCCAGCAGTGTCTCTATCCTACATTCTGGCCCTAAACCATTTCTTTGGTCCCCTCTGGTAAGGGCCCCAGACTTACTTCCTTTGTTCATCTTGTATGTTCTTATGGACAGCCTCCTTGTTCTGGCTGCCTCTTTCATGATGGCCTTGTGTTCCTGCTTTTATCCCATGTTACTCATAAGTATGTGTCATCCACAGTCATTCTATGTGATTCCCTCACAGTCCACTGCTTATATACCTTAGAATATATAACCAGCTGCTGCATGTACATTAGACTTTATTCTTGATCTTTGCAATACTAGTGTTGTATTTTGAACCACTCTCCTGGATCTCTAAGAGTCTCTGCACACTTCTAAGTTGCTCTGTGTGTTCTAAGGCCTTCCCCTTACAAACCCCCTTTGTTGATCTTTGGACATTGGCTCACCCTGCCATTATTACCTTCGGATTGAACTTTGGCTACTTCTGTTGTTCTGGATCTTATTGTTACGGTTGCATTATTGTGCGCTTCTGTTTTTCTCTTTTCCTTTGCATACTCTGACCTGGACCTGTGCTGGGAACACTACTTATCCATTGTATTGCTGACCCGGCAGTGTCTTTATCCTGCTTTCTGACCCTAAACAATTCCTTCAGTTCCCACTGGTAAGGGCCCCAGACTTGCTCCCTGTATGTTCCACCCATTTCTTTGGGCAGCCTCTTTGTTCTGCTGATTCTCTCACATCAGTGTTGTTTTCCCATATTGTTACAGTTGTATTGTTGTGTTGCTCCGTCTTTCTTTTTTCCTTTGCCTGTTCCGACCCCGACCCACATTGGGAGCATTATCTCTTCATTGTGTCACTGACCTGGCAGCTCCTCTATCCCGCCTTCTGGCCTGATGCCATTTCTTCAGATCCTACCAGACCAGGCCCTGGACTTATTCCATGACATTCTTGTATGTTCTACGGACAGCCTCTCTCCTCTGCTGCTTCTCTCACAACAGTGTCGTCGTTCCACACTTTTCCCACATGACTCATTCATATTAGTCAATCTGCAGTAGTTCTCTCCAATTCCATCGAGTTCTATTGCTTACATACGTTAGAGTACTTATACCTTCACTGCATGTATAGTACTTCTCATTCTTGATCTTCACAATCTAGCATTGTGTCTTGAACCACTTCCCAGACTTCTATTAGCTGCTGCATGCTACAGAAGTGCTCTGTGTGTTCCTAGGTGACTCCTAGTGAACCTCTCTCGTATAACCTTCAACCTGACAACCGACCCATTGTCTGCACCTTAGTATTGAACCTCGGCAACTCCCAACGTTCCAGATCTTCCTTGTTCACAATGCTACACATAACACATTGCACAATGCCCCTTGTCCCTTGATACCTTGGTACCCCTGGGGTTACCTTGTCTCCTTGCATATCACAACAGACATTAGTTACTAGAAAATCCCTAAGACTCCTCACCCTTTGTTTTTTAATCCTTTAGGCTTACAAGACTACAACCATCTCTCCCAGGGTCAATTGTAATACAATGTAGGGCCAGATGTTATAGTTAGCTTGTTGTATGCATCTATCTTTCTCTTTTCCTTTGCCTATTCCAATCCTGACCCCTGTTGGGAACATTATGTCTTCATTGTATCACTGATCTAGCAGTGTCTTTATCCTGCCTTTTGGCCCTAAGCCATTCCTTCAGATTCTTCTGGATAGGGCCCTGGACTTTATTCTTACTTATCTCACACATTTTCTATGGACAGCATCCTTTTCCAGTCACCTCTTTCATGGCGGTCTTGTATTTCCATCTTCTTTCCCACTTACTCAGCAGTATTGTCAGCCCATAGCAGTTCCATGTAATTCCTCACATTCCACTGCTTATGTACTATTTGAGTATATAGACTGCTGCTGCCATATACTTTAGACCCTATTCTTGATCTTTGCAATACAAGTGTAATATCTTGAACCACTCCTCTGGATCTTTTTGAGTCTCTGCACACTCTTGAGTCACTTTGTGTGTTCCAAGGCATTCCCCTTGAGAACCCCCTTCACTACCTTTGAGAACACCTTTGGATTGGATGTTGGCCACTTCTGTCATCCTGGATCACCTTTGTCTATGCTTCACATAACACCAGATAGCTAAATTAGTGCCAAATAGTGTCTGAGATCTGGCTTCACTTGGAACTCCTCCATATTCAGAGTTTGTTCCAGCATTAGTCACTTGGTCTCATAAGGATTCTAAATAGTAACAATAGAGCACAAACTCAGCTATCTTCTTGTGCATGTTGGCAAAAACAAGCTGTGTATCATGCAAGACTGTGGACAGATATAGTATGTAATGCTTTGGGCATCCAGTCTTCATTAAACTTTGGAATTCACAGTCACTGAAAATTTCAAATGGCCACAGGCTCTTGAATACCCAACAGACTATTTCCATCCTGGAAACAATGTCAGACATCTTGGCATGGAACAGCAGATATACAATAATGTGACATACTTTACCTCAATGCAAATGTGCTGTCTGTGTAAGTAAATAACTTTCACCTTGCCCTTTCATTCAAATGCTACTGATATACACCCATCAGCTTGGCTTTTGATGGCATTACATGCAGTTGGCAGGTTCTTGGTGTCATTGATCTGGTTTCATGTTTTGGTACCCCAGCATGAGCACATATGCTTGTGCATGTTTCCAATTGACACTTTGTCACTCTTATTGAGATAATGCCTGTTATAGTTGTACTATTGCATCAGTCCATTCTTCTTTTCACTTTCTTTTACTCCAATCTTGACTATTGTTGGGAACATTATCTACTAATTGTATTGCTGAACTGACAGCACCTCTACCTTATTTCTTAACCCCATGCTGTTCCTTTGGATCCTACCAGAAGAGATCTTTGATATTTGTTCTACTCTTTTCTCTCTATCTCTATAGATAGCCTCTCTTCTTGGCCATCTTTCTTACAATGGCCTTGTATCCCTGTCATCTTATATAGCCCATAGTAGCATGACTCAGTCCACAGTTCTTCTATGTGATTCCTTTGCATTCTGTTGCTTATGTACTATTTGGGTATTTATACCATCATTGCATGTACTATAGACCATTCTTGATTTTTGCAATACTAGTGTATTATCAAGTCTCCTCTTGGACTTCTCTAAACCTCTGCACACTTCTAAAGTGCTCTATTAGTGCCAAGACCTTCTCCTTGTGTGAAACAACCCAACAACCAATGAAGGTGTTGACACCTAATCCAATCGTAAGTGCTACAGGCTGCTCAAACAGAACGGGGATTTTGGTGAGTGTGCACCAAGGCTCTCCAGTTACCAAGGTTGGAGGGGGAAAACCAAGAGGACAAACTGAGGTCCCTTGGCTGGCTCTGGGCCTTTATATACTACCTAGGTATATGTACATGTTTATACCAGATCTAAGATACAAAGTCTGTGTATAGTCATAACATGCGGTGTCCGTGTGTATCACCATGAGGAGAACAGCCGTAGGGCTGTGTGGAATGGAAGATCATAGCCTTGCATAGCCATGCATGCTGTAAAGGCATGGATCAAGTGGCATAGAAGCATGAACATGCTGCTTGTGCATGTTAGAAGCATAGAACATGAGGCGTCCTCATGTATCTGGGTCATGGGGAGTCATAAGAAGCGTAACATGCGTCTAAGGCATGGATCGTGAGTCATGATGGATCGCAGATCCGTGGAGATAAAAGATAAGCATAAACATGCGTGCAACACATGTGCAATAAAAAAGGCATGAGGCATAAGAAGTGGAAGCACATAGATAAGGCGCAGCCTCATGTCATGGATAAGAGATAAGGGCTGTGTCTAGCACAGGTTAGAAGATAAGAGGTTGTCCATTGGGGGTGACCGTGACAAGTGTTGAAAGTGAGGCGTCATGTGTCTATGGGTAAAAAGTAAGAAATAAGAAAAGAATGAAAAATATAGCATAGCGTCTGTTAGGGGCTAAGGCCCGTCTTTTACTGTAACATTGTGCACACTTTTCATTTTCTTCATGTTCATCTCTAAACTAAACATCAACAACTCTTGACATTCCAGTTCTTTTTGTATATGCTTCATATAACAACACCAAATCTTATAGATACAACTCTTTCTGAGGCATGTGAAAATGTGGCAGTGCCATTTGTCAACATACTCAATGTCAGGAACTGGGCTAAAAAATATATAGATTGGTGAGTTCCAATCTTTTATCATCTGTTTTGTGGCTCCATCAATAATACCAGCTTTATTTAGAATTTTTAAAACTGCACAAAGCTCACTGTTTGAACTCTCTTTAATGTTATCATCCTTGTCCACTCTTAGTATACTTGGGTGGTTTGTTTTGGCTCATTTTGTGTGAGGTTTTTTTTTTTTTGTGATCAACTAATTTTCTATTGTGCCCTCAGTGTTAGGCTCAACATTGGTGTGCTTTCTGGCACTATTGACAGGCTTTCCTTGTTGGGCTGGATCATGAAACTAATGATTCTCATTTGCTACTATAGCTTTCTTGACATTGATTTTGACTGGATTTGTGTTTGTTGCTATGGACACCTAAACCTTCTCTGTGGAACAAAAGACTCATTTAGAAAGCATGATGCTGGTGGTTCAGATTAAGTGGGGGTAAATCTGGGATCTCAACTTGCATTCCCAATTAGAGCATAAAATTTTGAAGCTACTGTATAGTTCTTGCACTATTCCAAATATGAGATAAGTGATAAAATAGGCAATAGTGGCAATGAATAATTTAGAGTATGTATGGGTACTCAGGGGTACCCATGAATTTGGTGGGTTGCAAAAATGCAACCTACATCCATATCCATGCATACCCATATTCATAATCCATGGTTGTTACAGTTGTCCTATCATGTGCTTCAGTATTTCTTTTCTCTTTTGACTACTCTGATCCCAACCAGTGTTGGAAACATTATGTCTTTGTCATATCACTGACCTGGCAGCATTTTTATCCTATCTTCTGGCCCCCAGCTGTTCCTTTAGGTCCTCCTGAAAAGGGCTCCAGACTTCTCACTTGATTATCTTGTACATTTCCTACAAAAAGCCCTTCTTTCCATCTGCCTCTCTCACAGCAGCCTTATACTTCCACTTTCTCTTATGTTACTCAGCAGTATTTCCAATCAGCAGTAGTTTCATGTGATTCTATTGCATTCTATCACTTACATACTGCTTAGTACTTATATCTCACTGCATGTATAATAGTTCCTCATTCTTGATCTATGCAATACAAGCATATTATCTTGATTCATTCCCTCCAGACTTCTATAAGCCTCTGTACACTTCAAAAGTGCTCTGTTTGTGTCAAGGCCACTTCCTTGCACATGTCCCTCATTACCTTCATCCCCTCAGTTTGATCGTCAACAACTCTCAACAGTCCAGATCTTGTTGCATATGCTTTGCATAATAATGGTGTTATGCAAAGCATATGCAATAAGATCTGAAACATTGAGAGTGGTCAACATTCAAGCCAAGGATTGAAGGTAAGCAAAGGATATGCACAAGGGAATAAGCCTTGGCACAGACAGCATTTCAAGAGTATGCAGAGACTCACAGAGGTCTGGGGGAAGTAAGACTAGATTGTATGCAAGTTGTTACAATAGGCCCTGGTGGGAACTATCTATTATGGTTGTGCTGCTGTGTGCATCTATATTTCTTTTCTCTTTTTCCTACTTAGATCCAGAGCCTGGTTGGGAGCATTACTTGTTCATTGTTTCACTGACCCAGCAGCATCTTTATGCTTCATTCTAATCCCTTGCCATTCCTTCAGTTCCTACCAGAAGGGATCCAGATCTCATTCTTGATCATTACATACATTTCCCATGGACAGCCCACTTTTCTGGTCACCTCTCTTACAATGGCCTTATCTTCCCATTTTCTCCCATGTTACTCAGGAGTATCTGTCACCCACAGTAGTTCTATGTGACTCTATTGCATTCTATCAATTACATACTGACTTAGTGTTAAACTCGGATCCTTCTGGGTAGAGGTCTGGAGCTTCAGAGTAGTGGAGGTACTGAAGGGGTACAGAGCGGGTCAGAGAGAAGTGAGGACTCTTGGTGTAGGATGTATGTGTTGCATCCTTGTACTTGCAGTTCTTGGAGTCAGAGGTCAGAGAGAAGAGTCTAGAGATCCAAAAGTAACAGGAGGAAGTTATGTTGATATTCAAACTGAGTAGCTACAGTGTGAATTACAGAGTTTATATACAACCAGAGTTGCACCGGATTCATAAGCCAGAACAGAGGGTTATTGGAGTATTACAAATGTTAGTAAGATGGAACAAGGAAATGAGTAAGACAGAAATATAAACACCAAAGTACCAGAGCTGTGCAAAGTACAAGTCTATTGGAAGGAACAAGAAGCAAGACCAATACTAATGGGGTAAGTGAGAACAAGGATATACATATGTGTAACAGAAATGGTCTAAGGTCAGGTGACCAGAGGATAGGGGAAATAACACCAGAGTTGGTGTGGAGTTGAGGAGCAGAGACCAGAGTTGGACTTGTTAAAAGTGGCATATGACACTTAGTATATATTCCCTGCTGCATATACATTACCATATTCTTGATCTTTACAATCCAAGCATAGTATCTTGAACCACCCACTCAGATCTCTCTAAGTCCCTGCATGGTTTTGAGTCACTCTGTCTGTGCCTAGGCATACTTTCTGGCACACATTCTTCACTCCCCTTCAATCTTCAGATTAAACACTGGCCACTTCCACTGTTCTGGACCTCTTTGTCTATGCTTCACATAACACTATCATAGTCCTATAGACCTGAGGGCAAGGGATAGGGGCAAGGGTGACCCTAGGAATTTCCTAGTGGCAGAATGTCTGAATGACAAAGCATCTATAACATGATAAGTAAGAGTGAATAGGAGTAAGCTGATTATTGGGCAAATGGCTATTGGGAGATAAGGATTACTAGCTATTTACCTAGTCTGCTGGTGCCTTTGGCACCAGTCATGCTACTTTCTTAGACAGGATTTATTTAGGTAGTAGTGAATGCTCACTTTGGCACCTTTGGTGCCTGCACTTGCATTCAGTAGTTAGATCTGGTTGTACATTTAGCACAAAATGTTAGGGAATTTGAAATGACAATGGCTTCAAATTGGAGGCATGTAGTTTTTTCACTTGGTCTGCTGATGCCTTTGGCACCAGTCATGCTACTTTTTTAAACAGGATTTATTTAAGTAGTAGTGAATGCTTGCTTCTGTTACACTCAACCTGGTGTTACAATTCATTCTTTCCTTCTCTTTCCTTGTTATGCTTGTCTCTTTGTACTACTTAACCCATCACAGCGATGCATTGGATGCTCATTCCCTTCAGCCGGTTACTACGATACCCATACCCCTTATCTCCCAATCACCATTTGCATGCTAACCAGCCTCTTTCCATTCGCTCCACTTATCTCTTATCATAGATGCTTTGTCATGAATGTTCCATTACGTTCTATGATGTTCCTTCTCAGCTTATGTCATCCTTCTTCCTCCTCGTATATAAACCTGCCATTCCTGTACTTTTATTTCTCATGCTTGTCTTTCTTGTACTACCACCTGAATCCAAGTGCCCCTTGTCCTGTTCCTAAGCCGGTGCTTAGGCCTTGTCCCTGCTAAGTCTTAGGTCTACTTCCGAGTGACCTCTGTGTTGCTTCAACCATCGTCGTTGCGCAACACCTCTTTGTCTTTCGTCTTCCTGCATATCGCAACAGATGCCTGTTGCTAGGAAATCCCTAGGACACTTCACCCTTTGTCCCTCGCCCTCAGATCTTACAAGACTATGCCTGCCCCTCCCCGGGTCAAGTGTAACACCCGGGGTGGGGCAGGCATAGTCCTGTGAGACCTGAGAGAAGGGGATGAGGGAAGAGGGGTCCTAGGGATTTCCTAGCGACAGATGTCTGTTGCGATATGCAGGGAGACGTAGTAGTCCTTGGGAGATACCATGGACTTGAGGTACAAAGGGGTATTGCACAACAACGATGGTCAAAGCAACACAGAGGTCACTCAAAAGTAGACCTAAGACTTAGAGAGGACAAAGCCTAATTGCAGATTAGAGACTGGACAAAGAGGGCGCTTGGATTCAGGTGGTAGTATAGGAAAGACAAGTGTGGGGAACTAAAGTACAAGGATGGTGGGTTTATATACGAAGGGAAACAGAGATGATGTAAGCAGGCATAGAAGGTTGTGGAATGTTGTGGAACATTCGTGATGAAGTATCTATGATAAGAGATAAGTAAGGGTGATTGGAAGGAAGCTGGTTAGCATGCAAATGGCTATTGGAGGATAGGGAATATGGGTATTATAGTAACCGGCTAAGGGAAATGAGTGTTCAACATATTGCTGGGATGGGCTAGGAAATACAAGGACAACAAGCGTAACAAGGAAAGAAAAGAATGAATTGTAACAGCTTCGGCACCTTTGGTGCCTGTGCTTGCATTCAGTAATTAGATCTGGTTGTACCTTTAGCACAATATTAGGGAATTTGGAATGACAATAGCTTCAAATTGGAGGCATGTAGTTTTTATACAACAAACTCCATGTATTTATAAGTACAAATTAAAGCTGCAAATTCCTAAATACTTCTGGCCAGACTATATTGGTGGCCTTTTTCTCCTCTTGATGCAAAGGAAACAAAATTTTGATATTTCTTGGGTGTGTACATCATGATAGTGCCACATACAATTGGCCATGAAAAAACACTGGTGATCTCAAGTTCAATCCAACATGCTTCAAGGTTTGACCTTGTGATTTGTTGATGGTCATGGCATAGACCAAGTGGACAGGAAACTGAAATCATCTAAAAGATACAGATGAGTCTTCCATGCCAGAGTTCAAGGCCATTCTTGGAATCAACACAATCTCTCCATTGCCATCCTCAGTCAAGACATGACACTTCAAGATTCTCTGTGTGGCTCTAAGAAGCCTCAAGCAAGTACCATTGCAAAGTCCACAAAAAGGATCCAAATTGCACAATAGCATCAGTGGAGCACCAATTTTGAGTTCCAACTTGTGCAAAGGAAATCCTGAAGGATTGATAGTATTCAAGATCTCTGGTTGAATGTAGTTGTATTCTGCATCAGTGACACTATCTGCACTCAAATGGGTGGTCTGCTCCTGTGGTATGACAGAGTCCAAAATAGAAGCATTGAATTGATGGACTTGCTCATTTCTTGGACAAAGGATGGTATGGTTCAAAAAATATTTATCTGACAGATCCTGTTCTTGAGCAAGAAGCTGAGAGTATAGAGCTTGAATTAGAGATTCCATGGTGTCCCCACAATGCATATGCTCTGGAAGAATCATGTTCTTTTTAGTGACACCTATATAAAAAAGTTATTGAGCCCAATTATCAGACTCTGGATCTTGACCAAGGCATATGTTCTGATAAAGGTAGTGTATTGCTATGGTAGGCCAAAGGTTGGAATGGGTAAGGGTGGCAGGTACAATCTGTTCTCTTGCACCATGTTGAATTACTGGAAGAGTTTGCCTAAAGTCACCATTGAAAAGAATAGTAATTCCACCAAAGGGATGATTTGGCTTGTTCAAAAGATCCCTCAAAGTGCGATCCACAGCTTCAATTACATAGTGGTGTTGAAAGGCAGACTCATCCCAAATGATAAGTGCAGTCTTTTTGAAAAGCTGGTGAACAACATCATTCTTTTTGATGTTACAGGTGCTCTTTTCATGGCAAGGAATTGGAATTTTGATGCAAGAATAAGCAGTATAACCACCAGGAAGGAGAAGTGATGCCAGACCAGTGGAAGCCACACAAAGGACAATTTTATGTTGTGCACAAATTCCTGCAGCTATGAGCTTTGCCAAGTATGTCTTACCACAACCACCACCACTATAAAAAAAGAATATTGTGCCATTGGAATTGTGAACACTATCCAAGACTGCATAATAGAGAGCATTCTGCTGGGCATTGAGGGTAGGAAGGCCAACATCAACAATCTGTTGTTGCTCTTGAACATCATAAGCCAGCTGTTCATTGATGAGAAGATTTCCCTGTTGAACACCCCAATTGTGCTGTGGTCTAGGCATGGTTGGAAAGTCTGACAGCAAGCTCTTCCCTTGCTTCTGAAGTCCTTGATCAATCAGATAGAGACCATAATCATAGATCTGCTCTTGGGTAGGATCTGGAATATGAAGGACATGAAGAAGATGTCGTTGTAGATCATCACAAAGATGATGTTTGGTAGCATCCCAAAGTCTGTGAGGATCCACAGGGGAGCAATGAATAAGTATGATGGTGAAGAGTTGGCGAAGGTGATAGCCCATGGCAAAATGAGCAGCCTCTTGAAGACATAACAACCATTCTCTATCATCTTGCAAAAGACCTCTTGCACGACATGCCTGTTACGCTTGACTCGGGTAGAGGCGAGCGTAGACTTGGATGCGGGTCGACGTCGATGGAAGCATATGCTAGACCAGACGCGGAGATGTCTAGAGGTGTTGGCCTGACTAGAAGGACTTGGAGCGAGACGAAATAGGAAGTCGAGGAGGTCGGCTAGGCGAACGACGAGACGGACTCGTGGTAGGCAATCAGCTTGGTGAATTCCCAAGTAGAAATAGCTTAAGTTACATGTGTGCGTGCGACTAGTATTTAAGTGGAAAGGGAATGCGCACGGACCAAGGATGAAAAGGGAAACTATCGTCAAGATAGGAAAAGAACGTTGTGGAACAACGTCAAAGAAGAGTGACTAAGGTGAGAGAGAAATGCTACTGGTGGAAGGGAAACAATGACAAGTAAGTGATGAGTCAGATCGGCTGATGGATGGGAAAGGAGGTCATCGTAGAAGAAGGGGAACTAGTGTCCATGAGAAAAAGGGGAGAATAGGGGAGAATCGTAACAATATCCAACATTGGATGCTAGTAGCCAATGGATCATGCCTTGTTACTCGAGAAAAGAAGACAAGAATTCAGCCAGGAAGTGTCGTAAGACTGTTATTTATGAAGTGTGCATCAGGAGGCTGCACCATGATATCGTTTCAACATAATAAAAAGCAGGCACTAACCTTCAGGATGGACGTGAGCAAACTCACCTGTGAAAAACATGATTAGCTCCCAGTCGATGAGGATAGCCATCCATAGAAAGAAAAACCCAAAGCATGGGACAGTCCTCAGATACCGTATATCTAATCCCCAAACCTCATTTTGATTGGACTGGAAACCATTTGGAGGCGAAATGAAGGAGGAATGACATATTCCCACGCTCACTGGATCTGACCATTGCCAGTGCCACCACTGACGAAGTTCAGAAGGCATGAACACTAGGTTAATTTTCCAATTATAATGGCCATCTGCATCACTTGTGCGCAGCCAATATCTCATCTTTACACCGTCTACGAGTCTGCTCACAACTTGCGTCTTGAGCAGTGCGTCAGTGCCAACCTTTTGAATCTCGGTGACGTGAATTGAATATAATTACAGAATAAATGTCTCGTCTTTGCGGATCCTTACGTCGAGCATGACACGCTCACGCTCCTACTGGATCTTATATTGCTCAAGAGAGGCGTATATCGGCATTTGCTGTACAACAGAGGGACCGAACCGCGTAAAGCATATGAGAAGACCACAGCTACCGACGCTCAACCCGAGAACCTGAAGGACGTTGACATTGCGCGGCAAAAGGTTGCTTGTTTACCTATCATTCAGTTATTTCTTACGCCGTTGCAAGGCAGGCTAGATGGCTGCACATTCTAAAACTCGGAAGTGGACTAGTGCTGGTCGACGCTTGTCAGTACTCCACTATCATCTTTCCTTCGCCATTTGACGTACGGAATAATAGTTATACGTTGGGCTCAACTCAGTATGCCTCCATGAAAGTCACCTGTCTGAAGCGCCTTATAATTCGTCCTTTCAGATCCACACGTTGCCGCAGACCTCTCGCAATGGAGCGTTGATACAAACGAGGTGTTTCTGCGCGTTCTCGTGGCTTGCTCGATAGGTTTGTTATCACGGGTTATTTCACTCTGTTCGGTTGTTTATGCCTCTACAGAAACGGTCGCATTTCACGCTGGAGTGGTGCTCGCCTCGTACATTGTGCTCGGATTCGCTGATTGGATTGGGTCTTGGAAGGTTTTCCGCTCCAACGAAGTGTCTGGTATACGGCAACAGTTCAGGTGAGGCGTTTTGATCCTCACGCGATGTCGACGGTCTGATTAGCTTTTTAGAATGTCGCACATTCCGCTAGTGATCCTTTACTCGTCATTTACGAAATATTTTCTACTCTTTCTGCTCACGATCTGGCGGCCGTCATTATCTCTACCCGAACAGGGCCCGTACCGGTTTGATACACCATACGAAAACCCTTGGATAGTGAGCGCGCTCGAAATTTGGGACGAAGACAAGCTTGATCGCGAGTGGGTCGTACGGAATGTACTCGGTGGTCTGGCTGCAGGCTTCGGACTGCGAGGTAGGTCAGTCTCCCCTTGCGGATCGCATGGATACTCAAGGCTGTTCCCATGCACAGTCGTGTTGGACTGTCATCCGGTGTTTACGACAATGGTCATTCTTGTTGGGTGGGCAGTCAAGACTGCGGTTGCCGAGCTTCTTCAGGATTGGGTTGGCGCTGATACACAGATCGGAGAGGTTTGGTTAGCGTACAGCATTCCATGACTGTGGTCCATCATTCCAGTGCTATTCTGTGATATGTACCTACGGACCCGCCAAGGCAGCGCCACTGGTCTCCATTCCTGCCACTACCCCAATTAGGCCATTGCGCGATCGTGTCCAATCTCGTTCACATCCACACAGAATGCCTGCCGCCGAAACCTCCTCGTCTCGCGCATTAAATGCGATCCTGCCGTTAGTTGCTAGCGGGCAACCGTACGAGGCTCACCAGAAGGCGCGCACATTTGCGTCCCGGTACTCCAAGTCGGGGCAGTACGACACCGCGATTGAAGTACTTTTCCAGTCTGCCCGGGAACTGCTCAAGTCCGGTCAGCATGGTAGCGGCACGGATCTTACCTTGTTCCTGTTGGATGTGTACGAAAACAAGGGAGAAAGTGTCTCAGACGAATCAAGAGGTCCGTCAATCCGTTCATCGGTGTTAGTTGGTCTGATAGTCTGCCCGCGCTGATTGTCTAGGGAGGGTTACGCAGCTGATCGCCCTCACGGGTTCTTCAGGGACGTGGCGGAAAACGATCATCGATAGAGCAGTCGCGTTTGTCATGCTTTTCGTTCCCGGATCTTCTGTGCGCTCACGCGTTTCGTCACCAGCTGGACAGCCAAACAGGGTCCATACCCCATTGGCGATCCGGACCTTCATCACTACATTGGAGAACTACTTTACAAAGGTACCTAAACCACAGGGACGTCCATCCTGTCTGACAAGTGTCGCTTTCCTCGTACAGAGAATGCTTATGATGTAGCAGAATCCCACTTCCTAGCATCGGGAAAGAGAGATAGTGCTCGTCTTCTTGCACAGATGATGGTGGAGTGGTCTGCCTCCAGTGGAATGCCGGGAAACCTTGCCCTCCGTGGTACCCTTCCGTTGGTTCTCTCCGCTTGGATGATTCGTGCCGAAGCTGACTTTGTTTTGCATGTAGATACCTAGAGAACGGAAATATACTCGCGGCTCGAACGTTTATCATTCAATTTGTTAACAAGATAATAGCTGCTCGGCCGTCTTTGGCGTCTCTGCTGGAGGTCTCTCCCCTGCAAGTCACCGATTCAAGCGAAGTTGTCCTGACCACCGACAATGCCATCAATTTTTGTCAACTCGCGGTGTTGGCGTGTCAGCGAGGGAGCGCTGAAAAAAACAAAACAATGCGTGAAACTTGGGTCCGCTTGTGCGGTACGTATCAATCGAAGGGAGGCGTCTTTGCCAGCAAGGAGGTCCGTTCGGTAAGTCAACGAGGATGCCGTTCCTTTTCCCGCCTCACGAGATCGTTATGCCTAGGCACTGCACGAAATCGCGATGTTATACTTTGCCATCCCGCCGCCAAAGACACAACCCGACAATCCGTTGGGTGCGATGTTGTCCTCGATGCTTGGTGGAGGACCTCCTGGCAGCGTGCCCCAACGGCGAATCTTGAGCCCAGGCCCCATTGGTCCGACGGCGCCGGGACTAGATTAGAGATCGAGTGGGTGGCGGGGGGAGACGATGGTTCTATTGGTCAATGGCTGTCGATGTTGTTATAGTAAAATTCTTGACCAAGCATTCTTAATGTGATGGAATCGGTCCGAGTGCAGTCTTGGTCGCGAGGGCTGGTTCTAAGAATTACAAACAACAGCGTGGATGGACTATATGGTTCGAAGGTGACTAGTGGAGAAGTGTCCGTGACCGATGGGATCTCAACGAGTAGTGAACGGGGGTGGAGTCGATAGTCGCGAAGGGCTACTCATGACACACCACTCGCACTTCGCCGCGGCACAGGGGTTGGGGCAAACGGCGTAGGAGAAGCAGCGCCCGGCGTAGTCATGTCGCCCGATATTATGTCCTGGATCGCATTCTCGAGCGCGTCGACGCGGTTCGACATTTGCGCCACTAGGAGGACACATGAACGAGAGCGAAGAAAAAAAGGGCGAGGAAACCGACTGCGATCGAGTATCTGAGACGACATCTCGTCAAACTTGGCATCTAGTTGCTCCAACAGCGTTTCAACCTGGAACACGGTTTTGATGACATCGCGGTGGGTCAACGTTGGTATGACTTACGAATGCGGTCAGTTCGTGTGGGCTGGAGATTTCGCCAGGGTTGGCAGCCACCGAGTGCTTCGTTGGCGTCCGTGAACCAGACCCTACCTCAGACGCAGGCGCTGGGCGCGCTGGGGTCGATGCGGGGGTGACTTTGAGCGGTAGCGCTGAGGACATTGTTCCCTTGCGTGTTCACTCGCCACGAGCGCAATAAGACAGTGCTTGTTTTACGTAAGCACCGACCTTTGTCACTTGTGCAACAGCTTCCGGGTAATATATCGACATGAACCGGTGATAGACTTTTTCCATATCCACTGCTTGTTTCGCGCGCGTTCTCATTTTGTTCTCTCTGGATAGGCAAGAAATATACAGGTCTCACAGACTCCGTTACGGTGTCTCGGTAAGCTTACACAATGTTCTCGCGCGCTCTGTACGGCCCCCAGGACCCAGCCTTTCGGTGACGCCCATGACTGCGTTGCGTGTACCGATGCGGCGACCTTGAGTCGAATTTCGAGTCGATCTATTCAGATCGCTCTCCCAATTACATAACTTCCATGTGTTCGTTGAGCAACCCGACTCCTCATCGAGGCGGTTCAGGGCCTGCTCAGATCCGGTCCATTGTCCGGCCGGCGAAAAAGGTGCGCAGCGTACAATAGATCCGATCTGACTCACAGCATACAAAGTTTATGAGCCATAAACGCAAACTGAACTTAATATCCGGAGGACGGTATAAAACAGACATGTCTCACCGTTTATCACCTTCATTGTCTGGTTCTCCATAATATAGCCCGGAACTCTGGTAATTTTTTCCCCCATCCTTGACCTCTCGAGATGTCTCCTACCGCTACTTACGACAGCGCTCCTGAGCACTCCTTCACTGGCTTTATCCTCCCAGACCTCGTCTCAGATTGCCACTACCCACTCCTTCTCAGCCCTCATTGCTACAATGTCGCTCGCGCCTCCGAACGATGGCTGCTGCAAGGAGCTCGATTGGTAGAGCCCCGCGTAACCAAGTTTATGGGTCTCAAAGCCGGAGAACTCACCGCCGCCTGTTACCCAGAAGCAGACGAGTTTCATCTTCGTGTTTGCTCAGACTTTATGAACTGGTTGTTCAACATGGACGACTGGTTGGACGAGTTCGACGTGACGGATACCTGTGGCATGCGCGAGTGCTGTATCGGCGCCTTTCACGACCCCATCAACTTCCAGACCGAGAAGCTCGGGGGCTTGATGTCCAAGTCGTGCGTTTTTTCCCTTCTGCCTCTATTTTTCTGTGGTGTCAAGCGATAATCTTATCTCAAAATACAAAAGGTTTTTCGGTCGCTTCATCCAGACTGGCGGCCCTGGATGCAAGAAGCGATTTATCCACACGATGGATCTGTTCTTTATCGCCGTCGCCAAACAAGCGGATGATCGGGCCAAGGGACGCATTCCAGATCTCGAATCGTACATCACCGTTAGGCGGGATACGAGCGGTTGCAAGCCTTGCTTTGCGTTGATCGAATATGCTGCCCGTATCGATCTGCCGGACGAGGTCATGGAACACCCAGTGATCATGGCCATGGAAGAATCCACCAACGACCTCGTCACATGGTCCAACGTGGGTCATTTGTCCCTATTGCTCGCCTCTGCATGCTCAACCGTTTTTAGGACATCTTTTCTTACAATGTCGAGCAATCTCGGCGCGATACGCACAACATGATCGTCGTTCTCATGCGCGAACAGGGACTTGACCTTCAAGGTGCAGTTGACTACGTTGGCGCACTTTGCAAGGGCACGATCCAACGCTTCGAGGACAACCGTGCGATGCTTCCTTCGTGGGGCGAAGAGCTTGACAAGCAGGTGGCGATATATGTCGAGGGACTGCAGAACTGGATCGTCGGCTCGCTACACTGGTCGTTCGACTCTGAACGTTACTTTGGAAAGGAGGGGCTGGAGGTAAAAGAGAATCGCGTCATCAAGCTGCTCCCGAAAAGGCCTCTGTAGCCCGTGGTACGTTTTTCTCGTCGTCGTCGTTCGCATTAGGCTGATCGTTCCTTGCAGTGGGATTCCTAGCCAAAATGTACTTTTTTTTATTTATCATAAACTATCAGCTGTATCAAAATAGTATTCTAAGTTTTCATTTATCGCTGGTACCTTTGTAGATTGTGTTCGCTCGTATTTTATTGCTTGATCGAAGAATCTCAAACAGAAGGGGGTGCTGTCCTTGGCTTGTCCGGCTGCCTCAAAGGTCTCGTGGAGACAAGCATCTCTTAAATACTTAATTATCGGCGTCGCATGGCAAAAAAAAGTGGGTCGAACAGGGACGGGACCCATAGATACGTATTATTGCGACAATCTCGAGACGGACCCTTCGCTGTTTCACGGAGGACCACAATGATCGATGACGTACTCTCTCACTCTCCTCTGTTCCTCACCGCCGACACCGTCCACGTTCTCGGGTGTTATGTCTTCGACGTTGCTCTGTAACCACCGCCTTGTGTGAGTAGAGATCTGCCGGGTAAGATGGGAAGAAGCACGTACTCTTCCGCGATCAGCGCCAGCCTCGATTAAAAGTACCGCAGCCTCGGCGTGAGCGGACTCCATGGCCAAATGAAGCGGGGTATTTCCTGGTAACGGGCTGTTACACTATGCTGTACTCTAGGGTCGGAGTTCGTTTACCGACTCGATCGCCTGTGTTAAGGCGGGGCTTTGTCGTGACGCCATCCGGGGGATGCAACAGGAGCGTGATAAATCCAGTAGAACCAGTGGTAGCAGCCCGGTGACTGAATGATCCATGTGAGCGAGAGCGAAAGCTATGTCACGTTATTTTCACTGACAGGGGTAATTGGTTGGCTTTATCCCTGGCGTTGATCTGATGATCGTTAGCTCCGGGAGCAGTCATCGGTGGCGTTGTGTACACACATCTGCGCCTCGTTGGATCAGGTACCTCCCGATCTAAGTTACGAAATTGGACAACCAGGCATTAGATATGTGCAGTCACTGGATGTCTGGAAAGGTCACCTCTATGCGTGATTTGGAGGCCGCGTAATGCCTGTAAATTGAATGGTGTAAGTAGAATGAGATGGTTGCAGCGACAGATCACACAGTGGGGTGATTCCTTTATCGTTTCTCTGATTTACGTCCGCCCCAGCACCGACCAGTTCTTGAACAACTTCCTCGTGGCCAGCGCTGACTGTCCAAAACTGAAATAAGACACATCGCGCAGGAGACTGTGGGCAACCATACCTGCTATATGCAATGCTGCCCAGCCGCTGACATCCACTTTGGTGACGTCTGCTCGTTGATCGATCAGGTAGCGGACGATCTCAGTAGCACCTACAGATGCTGCCCAATGTAATGGTGTGCGCCCATCCTGCGGAGGTTAGTCGTGACTCTCTTTTCGAGACAATAAAGAAAGAACCCACTTCATCCGCCTCGTTGACAAGCTTTGGGTTTTCATCGACGAGGACCCGCACCAACGAAAGCTGGCCTACATGGGGGGGTTTCTATCAACAGGGTCAACTCATCACGGACGACCTACGGTTCTGAGTTGCAGTATGGATGGACAGCGTGATCGTAGACATGACCCCTTTGACCGTGCTAAACAATCCACTGCCAGTGACTGCTTGCGCGTCCGGCTCAATTACGCAAACCCTAACCTCAAATCCGGGTTTGATTACGTCAGTTCGGCATGATGTACCCGACAACCGGTCAAATGAAAACCTCGTTCCTGCCAACCTTCTCCCGCAAACCAACTAATGAATGAAAGCCCACTAACGGCGTTCGGGTCCGCTACGAGCACAACTATGCCATCTCCCTTTTACTTTTAGCACAGCTAGACGGGTTTCAAACGGAAAACGATCGATTTATGCGATTTGCGCCTGTGGTGTGGTGATCAGTGCCAATGGAAGCCGTCTATGGCACCACCTTCAATGAAGTATCCGGGCAACTGCGAGTCACGGCACAGCACGCAGGGCGGCCATCATGCCAATTCAAATTATAGGGCATGCTGTTCTCCAGGAAGACGGCCAAGGTACGCGCGCGTCTTTCTCTTTCTCGAAAGGCGGGGGATCGCTGACTTGCATATAGCTCTGGACGGCATTTTCGGAGGAATATGGGTAGATATCTTCAGATTACATTGCAACACCGAGGGAGCTTTTCCTCGACGTTATTCCTAATGACAGAGCTAATGACTCGAATCTCGTCGGCGAGAGTGATGACACTTCAAGTTATTACGACAATTAGCAGTCTATCACGACAACAGCCCACTTATCCAACTTATCTCTGAGAGCTTTTCGGTGATTTAGAAGACGAATAATGGTCGGCTACCGTTTCGGCTGGAGCATTCACGATCGCTTTGCCATCTACTTCGGATACGGCCAGGGTTTAGAATACCGTGACTGGCCGTCCTCGAATCTGTCAGTGATCGGCCTCCGACTCGGACATCCGCCCTCCCCCAAACCCCATGCCGAACATGACGACTACGGTTGGAAAGCGGGTCAAACGCGTCATTATCGCATGCTAGAGAGTACTATGTAGAGCTGACCCATGACATACTGTACATAGCCCAAGAAATCTGGTTCAACTGCCAGTTGTTGGGCGTCGGACTTTCAACAAATTGCCGCGACTCACGTGCTGACCATTACGTTGTGCAGTCCCAACTTGAACGTTCTCCAAAGAATCTTGTTTCATTCCGAGGATCCTTGGTACACGCACGATTCGGGCAGTGCTCGAGGTACGCTGTTAGCAGCTGCTGGTCGCAGAGTATTGGACGCCGAACTTCAACTTGAAATTGGTGACCTCGAGTTGGACTTGCTTGACCCTCGACATTTACTACTCTGGCTCAGTGGACGTCTTCAATCAGCAGATTCCAATTCAGCGGCGACTTCGATTTCTCTCCTTCAAAAACTGGGGTGGTCCAAAAGTAGCAAGTGATCGATGATCCCGGACAGTCCGTGTGCGCATAGCTACACTTTTTGGACACCGGTATTCGTTATTTTTTTACGTTGGCAAGTGTTCAGAATCGAATCTCCCACCCACTGAAGATGCATTCGATCCATGTATGAACCTGCTTTCGTCATCGGCCATGACGCACTCGAAATACTCTCTTCCGTCCGGCACCGGTTCAATCCAGCCAAGCGACCATGGCGCAGCTACGAGTCAACATGACTGGTAGACCAGATAGGCATCCCTTGTTTATTGGTTCTGCATTGTGGCAATTTGGCGCTCGGGCTGGTAGAGACCCGTTCTCGGGATTCATTGCCCTGCACGCAGTTACAGTTCACAGCCCAAAATGGCAACCAGGCCGTTCTCCTCGTCATTGAATCTTATGGAATCTCTGCTCTAGTCATGTTCTGCCTCCAAGTCTCGATCACCTGACCCCCTGGGAGCTGGACAGCATGAACGCCTGCCTGGTCTGTCGGGAACCATACCAATGTGAACAAGAGCTTGTCAATGGAGTTGGGACTGGAATCTGGCTATAAAGTATGCGTCACGGGACACCACCCCGCCATCGAAGACCAAGAGCTTTGATTACTCAGTACAACCACCCTTTGAAGTCTTTGAAAATGCACTTTAACAACACGTTTAGCGATGATGTATTTGCCTATTCTTTTTCCCTTGTGGACCGTGCTGAACGTGACCGTATTTTTCAGGATTCATGCGAATTGGTCGCTGTTGGCCTCGGGCTGAAGCAGTACCGCTGTGGGTGGATTTCCAACGGGCTGCAATGCAACGCGCTCGTACTCGGACAAGATGTTCCAACGCATCTGAAAACGGTTCACCGAGCAAATGACGCGCCGAGGCTTCAATGCACCTGGGGTGATTGCGGCGAGGTGCTCAACAAAGGATGTCTTGTCAGGCACGTGCAAGAGAAGCACCTGGAGTATCGGTGGGCTTGTCCGAAATGCGGCGCCCTGTTCAGCCGTAGAGGCGTGATGGACACGCATCGCGCTGGCTGCACCGCTTGATGCAGAAGCATATGATCTTGCATATTTATATAGTAGGTGATCGGCTCACTCATCGACCACGCGTGCTGACCTGGTTGGGTCAGGTCCAGTTCATTGTTACCCCGTTCGTACTGTATGGCTCCGGTAGTACACTCAAGTCTATATTTATGTCACAGCCTATAATTCGTCTCATAGGACAGTATTCTTGGTCATACAGCTTGCTGAGTGATCGTGCCATTCTGGCCTGCACATAAAGCGTGGTCTCGGTTGGTGCTAAAGTGACCTGGGCACCCATCTTATTTCTGATTTGGTCTCCGATCAAAACTAGCGCGCATTAGTACAGCAAGTGGCAATCCCTACAAATATCACTCTGAGGACCTTCCATGACGTGCAGGAACCTTATTACCCAGCAGTACGTACTCAAATAACTACTACTCTCGCTTGACCGTTTCACGGCGATAGTTATGCGATCTGTCCTGGTGCAAGGTTTCTGACTGGCTTCATCGATCGTTGTTTATCGTAGTGACAGGTAAGGAGTTGAAGTTCTGATTCTGACAGGGGTGGTGCCAATGTACTTGCTGGCTCGCTTCAAATGGCAGTCAAACGCCAAAACCCATTATATCCTGTTTTAACCTTGAACCTCGTCGGTAATGTTGGCAAGCTCTGGAACAGCTTCAAGCCATGCAGATACGATTTTAAACTTCTACATCGAACAAGCGATCCATATTGGTGTTCGTGCCACGGGCTTCCCGCTCATCCAGTGTCATCAGCAATGTATAAAGTAGAGATTGTTCCCATTCCATCTTTAGATCTCCCTTCTCCGGCTCTTAATCGCATATATCGATCGATGTATAACATCGACGAACAAATTCCACTCCCTTTCTCCATATCGCCTGGAATGGAAGATTTTCTTTTGGATGATCAATCTACTTGGGGATACACGATGAACAGTCACGCGATGTAAGCACAACGTGTTCTTGATGTTTATTGCAAAAACGAAGCTGACCTTTTCGATTTTATCGTTCGGGCAGGCACTCAAGCGTCTCGCAGATCCAGAATCTGCCTGTCGATGCACATTTCCCCTTACCTTTGCCCCTGGCTACCGCGGAGCGATCCTCGCTCGCTGCAGAACAATTGCCATATCATAATATGCATAGTCCCACTTTCACGGAAACTGTCGACTTTAGCATGGCCTTGAACCCCTGGCACTGTCAGTCACAGTGGGGCGGGATGAGCTCTGGCTTGCCTCTGGAGCCTAGGGCGCCCATTTCCCAGCCACTGAACCAGAATCAGATAGCGCCCATGCCTCTTTGTAACTGGACTCCTGATTTCGAGCCTTCTCCTGTACCCCCTGGCGTTCCGAATATTGCTCAGCCACTGACACCGGTGCTTGCTCCCTTGTATGTGGGGCGATATGACCCATGGACATCGCAATTTGGGAATAGGAACATGGACCTTTTCACTTCTTCTCCTGATGGGGATAATGTACTCTCAGCCCTGGGCTTCCTCGACACTTCCACGGACAATAACTTACCTTTGAGTGGAGGCGCCCAGACTGACTTACAATCGTCGGTGGTAATGATAGACAACGCCATTCCATCTGTGCAATCTACTGCATTTTCGGAGCAGAAATGCGTGTCGGATCGCAAGAAGCAATTCTTTCAATGTCAGTGGATCACCAACGGTGCACCCTGCCAAGTCCTTGCCATGGAAAGCAGACGTAGTGTCCTCGAACACTTGCAGCGTGCCCATGGTATCAAATCGGGGGAGGAGAAAGCGCGCCAGACGTGTCACTGGAAGCGATGTAACGCGACTATGAATGTAGAAAGTCTCGCGCGGCACATCTTGACGGTTCATCTCAAGGAGAGCCTGAGAGTACACTGTTCCGAGTGTGGACTATTCTTTGCCCGTGAAGACTCCCTTAAGCGCCATTTGAGGTTCAAAGGGGATCAGCATAAAGCGCCTTCCGACAAGAGTGCGGTGAGGCATCCGTACGAGACTATGCTGGGTTTTGATGCTCAGATCATATCCCAGACAGAGAGGAATAGAGTTGACACCGGACGAAAGTGACCCGTGCGTATTCTGCTTCGACTTCTCTTGTGCATGTGTACTTTTTATGTCGTGTCATGCAATTGCTGTATCCTTGATTAACTCCCGAATCTGTGCCGGGTACGATCATTGGATGACGAACTCTTTCCATGAAATACACTACGTACTGTATAATTTCTCTAGTCGATGATGCCATGGATGGTGAGACTCGTTGGTAACTTGAAATCGGCAAATCCACCCTAGCCAGAATAGGTAGGGCCGTTCAGTGTCACTCGAAAAAGTCAGATTTTTATCCTTCGATCTGTCGAGTCGATCGGGTTGCTCAAGGAAATGAGATTTGAAAAGCTGTGGTATTCAATTCGAGAGGGCTAATCTGTAAGTGCGGAGCATGAGTCGCGTGTGAAGAAGTGAAGAGTGATGGGAAGTCCGTCTGGCGCGCATAGGCCACATTGGACTCCCTTCCAAGCAGGCCCTCATTGTACTGTGCAAGACCTACAGATTTCAACATAGCCTCCACCCATGAAAATCGAGATGACCTTGGCGTCATGGGATATTATCATATAAAATGTGCCATCATTGGCAGCAGGCAGATTACATGGGAATTGAATCTGCTAGAATGCAAAAAGTCGTTGCACAGGCATCGAACAAGACCCTGCCAGTGAACCACGGGCCGTGAAAGAAATATTCGTCAGGAAAAAAAAGGAATCGCACCCCTTCTAGCTTTCAACTGCACGTATGTACAATGGTGTGCGTTGAACTCGAGCGGCCGAGTTGCAACATCAACGATTCAACGTCGTTCGAGTATGCCTGGCGGGGGCCAAGGACTCCGTTTCATCAGCACCATCAACGCGCTACCGAAATAGCCCGAACCTTGCCGTTGGTCTCCGTTTTCTTATCACTTTAAGGATTGCGGTAGGGGCTGCGAGGTCCGCCGGGTCGGAACTTGTTGCACCCGACCATCGGACAGCGGAATTGCCTCAGGGTCCAACGTTGATCGATCGATTAACTCAAATCAGGCATTATGAGGCAAAAAATGCGGCGGGGCTCTGAGAACGGTACGACAGAGAGTACTCTGGACTGCTCGTTTACAGCGAGATCTACGGAGATGAAGATGTGCGCACCGGGGACGGGTCTGGACGGCAACCAGGGCAGCTCAAGCGTAGAAACAGCGCCAAACTGAGACGTCGATAAAAGGGGCGCGATGGTGAGTCCTCCGAGTCAGATCCATTCGCCCACCAAGAACTAAATCATGAATACCGTGCGTATTTCCTGGACCCATCTTCAGCGACCAATTTTCCGAGAAAGCGTACAGATCGCGTCTGTCCCTGTAAACCAGAAGGGCTGCGGAAAGGATAGTTGTCTCTGCGGCCCAGGGTACGCGTTGTCAGGACGTGCTGCGCCCTTGATGGACTACTTTTCTTTTAGGTGCAAATGCAAGCCCACGGAATGCAAGTGTTGAGTGGCACCGCTGCGCCGTGTTGAAACTCGGATTCGTTAGAAGCAGCGTAGTGATATTTGACTCGGAATGTGCTTTTGTTGTAGTATGAATCATGAACGAGCAGTGTAGCAATCCTTCCCTTCCTTCCGTGCAACCACCGCGACTGGCTAAAATGGTGGGTTCCAGGATTATTATTGCAACTCGTTTTTTTCTTCTCACAGCTACTTATCACGGAAGCGAGTGATGGGCCTTGCGGGCGCTTTCTGTGCAGATGGCACCACCAACAAAAGCGAGAAGGCCCGCAGTCAAACATGCCCTTCGACGACCGACCCTCGTCGACACGAACGCACTCTCGTATGATCGCACCGACCCCTTCCACGCCATAAACACCCTCCGTAAACTTATCGGTTCGCTTGCTTCTCGTATCGGCGGGTGCCAGTACAAACTCACCCAAGACGAGCACAAACTTTCCCTACATCTCCTCACCATCGTCGAACCATTTGTCGGCATCTCTGCGTCCCGTCGTACATTTACGCGCCAGCCAACGGAAATCCTTGATGCCATCATATCTCATGTTGATTCGAAGCGTGACCTGCTTGCCCTCGCACTCTCCTGTCGTCGCCTGCACGCCGTGATCTTCCCCAGGCACTATGACTATCGCGTCATACGTGCAAAGGCGAGCTCCCTTTGTCTATGGAACCACCTGATCATCAATCGTGCACTCGCATCTAATGTCCGCACGCTCGAGATCATCGATGAGCGATCTCCAAAACCGCTTCTCCTTCCTGCAGACATCATGAAGACAGACACCGACCTTGAATCATCAGATGACGAGCTCGCACTACATTCGAAGCAAGAAAAGCTCCTGATGTCTGCGCTGCCCCGGATGACCGAGCTTCGATCGTTCCGTTGGTCGTGTAATCATTCCACGATATCCATAGATAACGTCTGGGAAACGTTGGTGAAATGCCAGGCACTGTCCCAAGTCACGATCAACGATAACCTGGTGTTTTTACCCCCTGACAAGGTCAAATCAACCAAACCCAATTCTGTACCCGTGGTAAGTCTTGGACATTGTTCACATTAGTTCCTTTCCTGAGCATCATTTTAGTTACCCGATTTGAGAGCTGTCACAATGCAGGCCACTAAGCACTCGTTTGGTTCTACGAAAACTCCAGTGCTGGCGCGCATATCAGGCATGCTCGTTAGCTGCCCTAATCTTGAAGTGAGTCGGGTTCCAGTCTGAAGCCCACTATCTGACGGGACGGTTACTACTAGTCTCTGGACATCGCATACGAATACCAACGTGGACAGGGCCAACAACTTCCAGCCGCTGACAATTTTTTTCTCTGCTCCCGCTGGCCCGGTCTCCGTTCTCTCTCGCTCACCAATATCCGCTGCTCCTCTGTCCACACCCTCGATTCTGCCTCTGTGTTTTTCTCCGCGCACGCGAACCTCGAGGTGTTGCATCTTGATTTTCCTGTCAATAGATCTGTGCCCACAACCGGTACGGGTCCTGGTACTTCACCCACACTCGTTCTTTCACCGAATACACTCCCCAAACTACGTGAGCTAAGGTGTACCAAGGCGATCGCGACTGCCATCCTGAACGCCCCAATGGACTCTCCGCGTCCGTTGGAAGTCCTCAAAGGCATCACGCTCTCCGGACCCGAATGGGACAGCGCCTTCCTTGCCAGTCTCGAGCGGTGCGGAAGCTCGGTGAGACGCGTCGAGCTTGCTGGGTGGAACGATCTCGAGGATATCAAACGACTCGTTACGTGTGCGCCGAGACTCACCTGGCTCGACGTGAGTAAGCATAAACGTGCGCACGAGGGTCCAGAACAGGCGTCGCAAGTATATGCGGCACGACGGAACGACGCGTCGTCTAGCCGGGGATCCGCTTCCAACACGGGAGGCATTGCGACCAACGTGACCGAGTGGGCAGCGGTGCTCTCGAGGCTTGCGGAGCTGACTACGTTTGTCGGGGTCAAGTTCTTTTACGAGGTCTCGACGCTGTCACTGGCCACGCTCGCTACTTGCTCCCTCGTGTCCTTGCCCCCGTCCGAACTGAGTAGGATACGCAAGAACGACAAGGTCGCTGGAGTGCTTATGAACAAGTGTCCAAAGCTGCGGCGACTGGATCATTGGGAGGACGGCGGGGGAAAGGTCATTGTCCTCTCGAGGGATGGGAACGAGGTTAGATGGGAGGTGAAGCGACTGAGGGCCTAAGATAGGCTACTATCACCCTGAGGCACTCATTCGCATGGATGTAGGGTGCAATAAATTGTATAAACGTGTACTGTATGTTAGTTCCGCTGAGGTGCTTGATCATGCCGGTTTGTCGCTCACACCACCAGATGCCAACAGACACCTCGGGGTGTCTACTTTGCCATATTTTCATCGTGGTTGTAGCGACATCCGAACTACGCGGAGGCTCGGGGCGTGTTCGTGGATGAATGGGGAGGCTCAGGATGTTGATTCAGCTCCTCGTGGCGTTTTGCAATCCCGTTTCATAGACAGGCCGCCTATGTTGCAAGGTTCCTCGAGGTCATATAACCTAAGATAGTGAAATCATATCAGCAAAACATTAGCAGTAGCCGATGGTCAGGCCGTCAGGGACCGGTCAGAACCACGACGGCGTATGAGGTAAAACAACACGAGCCCGAACACCGTTCAGGTTGGAACATACTTGTGACATACTGGCAGAAAAGCCGAAAAACATAGCGCTTTGTATATGGTTTCATGAGATACACGAGTAGAGTGCCAGCTCGTGACGATCAACGTCGTTCCACCATTCTTACCACCAGGAACTACCTCGTGATCGTCATGACCGAAGCCTGAAGAGTCCGCTGTGGGTTTGATGATCGACATATAAAAGGAGGTCGAGGCCAAGCTGGACCGTTCTATAAACGTATTCAACGTTGGAGCGGCTCAGGCTGTAACTGATGCTCCGCAGGACAACGTTTAGAAACTTAATAACGGGAACCAAAACATCGTACCTTCAGGGTTCATTTCTGATGCATGTAACGGTGGAGAATAAGCATCTTTAGAACGTGGACCAAAACAGGAATGGTAACAAGAGTCACTTCATATCGTCCTCAGGGACACTCCGCATAACGGTATCGGCGGCAGAAGTGGGCGTCGACAAATTGCTCCCTGGAATGAGCTGATGGCTTGGACTCAAGTGTGGTGACGAGGCTGCGGCGTGTGGTAACAGAGCCCGCCGCAGGTTCGGATTCATTGGATGCGGCAAATTTTCATATGCATGATCCCATATTAGGTGACAACTGGGAGCGAATTGTGGGTTGGGTCGATATGGCAGGGCCATACCGCAAAAGACAGCGGATGAGAGTAAGATCGAAATTAACGCTAGGCGTCCGACGGAAGGTCTGTCCTGAATTGGTGACCAGAAATGCTCTGCTGGTCGGATGGCCGAGGTTTTGACCATGTTTACCTCGTAGTACCGACGCGTTCAATGAAACCATCCATAGCATTTTATTGGACGGGTTAAGTACTTACGAAATAAGGGACCATGAACGACTTTCAGACTAGCACCTAGCGCCGTGCAGACCTGAGAACCATTTGCAGAGTGGGCTTCCAAGGAATGGAGCGATGTTAAAGTTAAACTTCCAGATGGGCGCAGCTCTCCGTGTAGAAGGTGGTCAGTCCGACAGCGCGAATAAGACGGGGAAGGTACCCACTACCCCTGGCCCGCCAAGTAGCCACGCCGTCATTGATGAGCGGAGTATTAACCCTAACCCTAACGTGCGTGTATGCGCTCCACAATGCCGTCTGTCCAAGAACAGTCGTCGTCTTCCGCCCCTCCCCAAGATCATGTCCCTCACGTTCTGTTGCCCTTCTTACGTTCTCAATCACAAAACACCCTGACCCGCTTGTACCAACGACCATCGTCATGTCTATCAATATTTCGGTAAGTTCTATTGTCCGAGCCGTCAAGCATTACACTGAGAACCCAAAGCCTACTCGGACCCCTCGAACGTCAACTCATCATGAATTTGCTGTGGCTGGAAAGCGCAATTCCGACGAACACCATGTCTGCCTGGGTGGTCCCAACGGGAAGCAAGTCAGCGCGCTACCTTGCTCTGAGGTGACAAAGTACTTAGGATTCGCGTCCGTGTTATTTCAGACTGTACGATGACGCACTTGCGGAGATGATCGGACTGCATATTATTCAAAATTCGCCAGCAAAACTCGCGCTCAATTCGACTTTCAAATCAAGTCTGCGGCAGGCCATTACTGGCGGGTGAGCGCGCAGAAACTTGGGATCGTCTTGACTGAAACGTGGTGCATAGAGGAACTACCGGTAGCTTTGGTGTACCAGCAGAAAAGGATGACAAGAGACACCCTACTGCCATTGATACACTCGATGTCTATGCCTTGGAAAGGTGGGAGGTGAGCACCCAGCTTTAAATCCTTCGCGTACCATATAACCTTTATTCAGACCATTCTTCACTACATGGTGTCATCTGGACAAGGTCAACTACCAACGAAACCATCCCAAGGCGTTTTGTACCTGCTACAGCGCAGCGAGCTGATGAAGAGTGTTCAGTGAGCATATGCCCAGACTTCGTGGTGATTGAGAACGCATACATTTGCAGCGGATCTCCCCTCCAAATCACATCTTCAGGATTTCAATTTCTTCTGCATTCGCCACACGACCAATTGTGGAGTCTCCTGCTTCAGTATTTGTACATGGCAGAGGTATGCTCGACTTGTAAGCACGCTTTCTGCGTCTTATTCGTTGTGCATGACACTAGGAGAGACAAATGGACCTGGTGGAAGTCCTCAGTTTTCTCTTCATGCTTTCGACCATGGAGCTCGGACGCGTGAGTCATAGCACTCTCGGCTGTCACTAGTGCTAATGACTGTGGGTCCCAAGGAATATTCTACCGACCCATTGAGTGAAACACAAAGGGCGATGCTGGAAGACCTCCGTGACTACGGTCTCGTCTGGCAAAGAAAGGCGGGCTATTCAATCTTTTTTGTGACCCTGCCTTACCCGATCTTAGGCATCATCAAAGCGTTTCAGTCCCACCCGTTTGGCTACCACGCTCACATCGCTTTCACCCCCATTACCTACATCAAGTACTTCAGGAACTACCCGGGCAAGTCCGGAGTCATCCGTGGCGCTGACCACAGGGGCAGGGCAGCAAGGTTTCATTGTCTTAGAGACGAACTATAGGATATACGCGTATACCGGTAAAATGGTCATTGCGGGCCCCTTCACCCCTGCTTATGTGTTGACCCTTAGACAATCCCCTCGAGATTGCGGTTCTAAACCTATTTATCACATTGAAGTACCGTTTCCCGAACATGGTGGTCGGCATGCTCACGCGTGAAAGCGTGCGGAAAGCGTTGAGCAATGGCATCTCCGCAGACCAAGTACGTTAACAATTCATTTCAGGGAACCATCCTAATCACCGATTGTGGCGGTCTAGATCATCAGTTATCTAACCACCCACGCTCACCCGCAAATGCGGAAGAATGTAAGCCACTCACCGACGATGTCGCTGTAGGAGACTCACGTAAAGTCCTGTGCAGAATCCGCTGCTTCCAGTGACGGTGCAAGACCAAATACGGTTGTGGGAACTGGAAAGGAACCGTCTCAAATCTGCGGAAGGTCCGTCCGTTGGCGCCGCAGGCGCAGCATCCGCTCATATTCCACACGGACAGGTTTTCTCTATAGGGACTTCGCTTCGCAAGCCGATTACGAGTACGTACTGTCCTATGCCAAGCAGATAGGGGTCGTGCTGTGGGAGAACGCCGCGAAGCGGGCTTTCTTTGGGACGCTCGAGGGCCACGCAAACATCAGGGCATTCATAGAGAGGCGGACTGGCGGAGGTTAGCCACCACTACGTATAAGAGTAGAAATAATGTTTTCCTAGGCGATAGTCGATTGAATGGTTTGGACTGCAAAAGGACATTTGGCCCGCGCTTACGACGCATCTGATCAGGCAGCCACACGATCATGATCATCGCCAGTTGTAAAAGGAAACTCCTACCTCAAGCAACCCGAAGCTCGGGGTGACCCCTTGCGCGCGCATAAGCGCTTCGTTACGCGACAGGGAACGGCCGTTGACACTTGATCAAGGTTTGGTTGGGCGAGACAACAAGGACGGAACTGCTCCGGCTGTCCAATACGATCGTACTGTAAAATTAGCTACTCCAAGGTCGTCATTAATAGCACAGAGGCGATTATCCAAAATACAACAAAGAATACGTGCACACCATCGTAAATAATAACCTGTATCATGCAAACACGGATCCCGTGTTTACTTGGCCGTCGTCCTGGCAGAGGACGAACCCGCCTTCAAAGCCGACGGCATGCCCGTCCGTTGCGGTGTCACGCCACCGCCCAACAAGGCTACGTTCATGAACGTAACCTTTGAATATCCAGCGTCCTGTGTTGCGATATGGGTCGTTCGCCTTGATCCGTGATGAGAGTTGGGAACCAAAAAAAAATAAAGTGGGGGCGAAACGTGTTACGTACTGGAATTCGAAGGAAGACCACCAGGCCATCCCAAGGACGAATTCGTCCAATGTATGAGTAATAACCCCAAGCTTCCCCTTGTCTTTCACACGTCTGCACCGAGTGGTCCGTGAGCGGACGGGACGGGAGGAAAGGGGGCAATAAACCCACCTCGCCCGTGATGATCACGTCCTGCACGCCGCTTGACAGTTCCTCCTCAAAGTCTTCGTACTCGTCGACCTCTTCTGCATCTCCGTGTGTCATGTGATCGGAAACGTCTTGACGGCACCACTCGCGGTTTAAAGCACCGGACAGTCGCTCACAGGCCCCGGCAGAGTAAGGGGACCTGCGGTCAGGGTGGTACGTCTCGTACCACGTGTTCTTGCCCGTACTAGGGTCAAATATTTCCAGTCCGTCCTGGAAGTCACATGGAAGTAAGTCAAGAGCGAACGACAGTTGTGTCAATATCCCTTACCGTGCGGTGGGTAATCTCCACGTCTTGGGGAAACCAAGCGTTAAAAATATCTTCGCCGACACCATCCTGGCTTGGCGGGGCGATAAGAGGCTCACTGAACGACAAACAATGATGTTCCTCGAATGAACAGGAAATCCTCTCCTGAGTCATCGGGATACTAGTAGCAGGTATGCGCCGATCCATAACCGCGTTGAGATGTGCATGTATGTCAGGAACCTAAAAGATTTGTCAGATGGTGCGTGGATCCGAACGTGAACACGACCCACAAATATGCGGCCAGTCCAGTTACCTACGAGTGTGCCGAGAGAGTAAACGATTCCTTTGAGCGGTCGCTCTACGGCCGATGGCGCGTGGCAAGCCACCAAGCGAAACCAGTCCTTGTCAAGTCGCTCACTTGTGACGCCGGGGTGACGCTGGAAGAAACGGGTACGAGTGCGGTAGTGAAATTCTATCACGTCTTCTTGGGTCCGCGTACGGGTTCTGAGATCTCGGGAAATTGCCTCCTCCCGTGTGGCTGGAAGAAGAGCGATGCGCGATGGAAGTGGAACCGTGTCTTGCCAAGCTTCTTGCCGCACGGCGAAGTTTAACAGGGCGGCAGACGTAAGCGGGGGTACTGCGAGCTTGAGTTTGTGGCCGAGGTAATGAATTTGAGTAACGATGGGTCGGGGGCCAGAGAAACCACCGAAATCATCATGCTCGTCACATAGAGGCAGGTAGAAATATGAGTCTGGTGCAAAAACGGAAGGATACTTGAAGATTTTTAGCGCGTACGCGAAGGGACGAACCAGTACCGCCTACCTGATAACCACGAACCAAAAAGGGGAGAACTGCATTTGTAAGTGTAGTACGTATTGCCATGGTCTCGGCTATGACGCTCTCTGGAAACGGATCAGAAAAGGCGAAAGGTGATGACAGAGGAAGTTTACCTTTGGTGCTTGTCATCCAAAGGAGCCACACGGCCAAGGACATACCCTCTGGATCTGAGAGCTGTGGTATGGAGTGACCAGTACCCGAAGAAGGCAAAAAGCTCCTTAGCGCCACGGCGCCGAGAATCCAATCCGGCAAATTGGCCCAAGCAAAAAGTTGCCTTGAATTACGACCGTCATCCTCGAGTAGCATCAAATATGCCTTCCAAAAGGCTTCCCGGTCAAGGCGAAGAGATGGGTTGCCATGCTTTATGTGTTGTAGCGCGATGAAGCGGCTACGAAGTTCTCGAGCCAGACACGGAGCGGATGTCCACCTAGCCGACAGTCGACGGTCGATAGCATCACAGTCAAACTTGTAGCGAAAGATGCGGGCATAAAGTATGCTGTTGTTAGCGATGGACAAGTGGTGGCACAGTGTGCGGCAGGTAAGGAGGAGCGAAACGAGGTTTACGGGTGGGCCGAGGAACGGGTCAATAGCGAGATACAAGGCAATGTCGTCGAGGATGGCAGGGTAACGGCTGACGAGGCTTTCGAGGAAGGAGGAGCGGGACATCGTACGCATGGCAAACGACGTGTGCAGGGAAAAATAAGACGACGGGATGGCAGCGGGGATGGGATATTTAAGTTTGCAGGCTGAATCGGAGCGAATATGGGTTTGATGATAATCTACATACAACATTGATCGCCGCGACCTTCTCGTTCCTCCCCGTCAATTTGGAGGGGGCCGTTTGGATGACCGAATCATTACGTGAAAGCGGGTACTGGCGGTGTCCCTGAAATGAGGTCAACGCGAAGCAGTTCCAGTACGAGAAACTGTACGTTGACGAGGCTGAGATGTCGAGTGACCGTCCTCGATTTTTTTTGGTGTCGTTGTTGTTTCGTGTCAGGCCGGTCGGGATCCAAAAAAGGAATGTCTTCCGGAATATTTACCCAACCCACGTACCGACCGATGCCATCAAACAAGGTTCCGAGCCTTCTGTCCACAGAAAATCCACAAGCAATGGGCGGTGACGCCGCACCAGCGCGCATTCATATCCGCGCGAACCGTACTTGCCGCGGACTGCTGCGTCTGCCCATCATTCATGTTCGCCACAGGCACCGGGGAACAGACGTCGTTTTCTCCCGTTTCAATGCGTCAGGTGATCAGCACAGAACGTCATAAAAAGACCATCTAGCGCCCTTTCATCAGTAGATTCAGTACCCCAACAGTCTCCAAGTCGTGCTGGCACTCCGAAATCGGGTAAAGGTATGTCCGTCCAACACTTGCGATCGCACACATGTGCCAGTTCATAACGCCAAGCTCTCTCACCAATCCCGCGCGTCCCCCCGCCAATTAGATTTTGGGGCTCAAAGCCACCTGAGGTATTTGAGTGCCACAGGTGCGTTTGTGGAGCGATCGACTACACCCGAACTTCTGGTGATTGCATAGAATTGTCTCATGCTTCGTCGGCGAACCCTTGATAAGTAACTGTGACCTGATCTACAAAGGGGTTGGGTGAGGGGACTTGATATATGGATTTAACGTGCATGAATGGGCGTCTTTGCTGCCACTATAGTGCTTCCATTTGCTGCCATCCGACGTAAGTCGTACGAACCTAGCTCGGTCATACTAATTCCAAATAGCTTTACCACCCGCCCGAAAGTCGATGTCTGAATCAGCACCACGTGGGACCCCGCTCTCGGCTGTTGAAAGAGCTACTTCCTACCGGTGACATGGAGTCAAGCGCCATCACGGTGACTGAACCAGAAGGGGTTGGCACTACAGGCAAGTAATATCTCCGTCAACACGAGATCAGATAGAGGCGAGTGGCGTTCTATAGAATACAAGGAGCGTTCTGGAATGGAAGCTGAAGCTTGATGCCTGAAGTAGGATGTTTGCGGAGCCCCTTTTTTCCACAAAACGACTCCTGGTAGTTCAGTTTCCCGTCCTTCTCGATACATGGATCAGATTAACAGTGCACAGCCATTAGAGCGCACTGGACCGCATTCAGTCGCTCGATCAATTCACCGAGCGCACTACCTGCTGGTTCGTTGAACTAATTTTATTCGCATTACTGCATCCCGGCCACCATACGTGATCTTGTCACGGGCAACTGACTTGGCGCCTGTTCTCCTAGGAACAGAATTCGGCCTGGGAGAACTGCTTCTTCGGCGAATGTAATACGGCGTGCTTCCCGCTGTCGCCTGGAGCTCCGTGAGTGAAACATTGAATGCAAAATGTGCACCGCACTTGCCATGCTTTCGTGGAAAGCTCTACGCGTAGCTTCGAAGGCACTGACCCGAACCAGCGGTCTCCCCGTCAACGGCCTCCCAATCCCGCCAGTGACATCCGGGCATCCCGCACAATACAATAGCTCCACCCAGACATGTTCTCCCGCGATCCACTCGTTCCCCCCACACACGATTACATTTTGAGGCAGCAGATCGCGAGCGTCGTGGCTTAATGATTCGTGGTGGGCATGCTCTATAACGTGACACTCCGAGCTCATTGCTCCTTTCAGGACTCCGACGCGCGGCGCTCTGTTCTTTTTCTTGGCGTTTCGGTCGATTGCGACCCGCAAGGTTTGTTTCAGGACGAGCGGACAAAACTATCCAATCAATGCTCGTGATCTTCGCCTATAATACCTATCAGAACATTCGACGCCACCAATATACACATAACACCCCCTCCCCCTCAGCAGTTCCGACGTGACAAACCTGGCCGCTACTATCCAAGGGGGGGGCCTCCGATCTGATATGCATCTTCTCACTGGACCTGCGGCATTCAACAAAAAGTGCGAAGCGAATATGCCACGAAAGGTCCGCTTAGTACAAGGCGGTGAACCGCCGTCCCTGAGACATCGAGTCACTCGTTCGGCGAACTCCGACTAACCTCGTCAAACGCGCAAATTTTCCTCGTCGGTAAGGAATAGCGCAGGAACGGTTCGTCGAAATTCCCCTTCCTTAGCCGTCGCTCCGATCGGAACTCTCGAAGGCCCTGCAAGTGAGGAGCGACAACGTCACGGGGTATGTTTTTGCAGATGCAAATCACGCTGGCGAGATCCAATGGCAACACACCGGCATGGTGCTGTAAGTCACTTTTTCGGACTTACGATCTTAATTCAGAAGGACAAAGTTAGGTTCGTAGTTAGCAATGGAGCAACATGTTTACTCGGCCATGGCCGCTCCCCCTCACGAAACCTTGTAGGGACCTCGGGCCAATTGGGGGCCATATATTTCCAAGGGTC
This sequence comes from Phylloporus cf. tubipes, assembly GCA_038094315.1. NCBI lineage: Eukaryota > Fungi > Basidiomycota > Agaricomycetes > Boletales > Boletaceae > Phylloporus > Phylloporus cf. tubipes. The sequence continues at coordinate 37,426 of JBBPTZ010000051.1, forward strand.
GACGGGGTAGCAACGTTGCGTGCTTGCAACCAGGCCTTCGTTCACGGAATTCAAATACTCAATCTCTACCCGTAAGTGACTCTGCGTATTTGATGTGATCCGTTTGGGGCGGAGGGGGGGGAGGATAAACTTGAACCCCTGCCAGCATCATCTAACGACGGCTGAGCGGCGCTCCGACGGATCTGTTCGCACACCCTGTTGCACTGGATATCTCGACGAAATCTGAGCAAGCTCCATATCATAATTCTTGGCCGGTCGGTCTCAGGGTGGTTGGGCCACATATCCGGGATTGCCGTGCCGTGCGTAGTACTTGCCCATGTATGTCCTTACTGTGTCGTAAAGGGAGTGAAAATTGACATGCATAGTTTGCAGCTGAGGTGAACGGTGCACGAACTTGAATCTTGTCTGAGGCCAGGACGCACTTGACTCGATGTCGGGTCAGGAAAACCCTTTTCAGCGGTTCCTTCTGTCGTGTCGTGATTTCTACACTGATGCGCTCTGTCTGTGCTTCCACAATGGCTTGCCCCTCGCGGCATTGGCTGTCCTCCCCCTCGAAGGATATGGGTCGAAGAAACCCAACGATCGCTTTGACTACATTGGCTTTACTGGCCATCGTCGTTTAATTTCAGCAGGCTGGAGACGTATGGCGGGAGTGGCGCGTCCGCATCCTTTCTCGTCGTTGTCCAGGCCTCCGCAAAATCCTGGATATTGACAACGTGTCCAGCTTGCCTGACTCGGCGGGTAGTTTGTGAAATCCAGTGATTCACCGCGTGGAACAGGCCGACCTCAACCCATCAGGCTTGAACTTGGTATCATATCCATCCTTCGAGCCAGGCATCGTTTGCTCTCCTCCCGTTTGCGCACCAAACCTCAGCACGGCGATTTTATTTCTCCCAGGGGAGATGTTACATACCGCAGCCGACCCATGATCGGTCCCAACACTCACGTTATACATCGATTCGGTGCCAGTGGGTGTCCTACCACATGAGGTTCTTTCTTTCAAGATGATGCTCATCAACACATGCATGCAAGTCCTACCAGTAAAGTAGGAGGAAGAGATTGTATTATTATTTGGTACTACATACGAAGTTGTACAGACACTCCAACCAACGGATGCCTGAAAAAACTTGGTTAGCGGAAGACGATCGATAGCAGGACTGTAACACAAGATCAGACATCCAAAGGAAGGTCCTTAGTGACCCTCATCGCGCCTACCCCCGCTTCCCGCTCAGCGCACCGCAAGGCGGCCCACACTCGGCACATGCTTTTGGGTTCACACGGCTCGAGGGGGAATGTAAACGTTCTGCATTGGGGGAGTACTCCTGCTGGAGGGCGCTAGAGTGGAAACTGCGAATAAACGGAATACTTCATCATACAAAATGGCGCAACATAGCACCGCAACAACAAAAATAAGCAACTCACCCAGTACATCACCAATCAATGATGGCACGGCATTGCCTAGACACGAAAGATATCAGCGACAAACGTTTACAAACGGAGAAGTAGAAGAAGAAAAAATCAGACAAAATGGCACTGGCAAGTACACTGTGCGCTCCAAGAGCGCTGTTCGTTGCGAACGAACTACTCTGTTCCTCGGCATGGTCGTGTAGGACGGGGAAGAGAATAAAGTCATCCTAAAGGAAAAAGTGATGGACGATACTCACAGCAGAGCCCCGAGATTTGAAGAAAATAGTGTTTGACGCGATCCGTAAAATTTATAGGGCACAGGATGTGTGGCTGCGTTTGGGAATGGTCTGTGCGCGACAATTACGTAACATGCTTTATAAGCCGTTCGACGGTGCTTTGTATCATGGACCTCGACTTCGACGACGACGGCAAAGTGACTACCCTCTCTACACTACATCCTCCATGTCCGCAGTGGACGCTCAGATACAGCTGCCAGTCATCCCGGAACGCCGAGATCACGAATCACCGGATATCATTGACATTGATGCCCTTGACGCGGACGATATTGTTTACATCGGTTCCACACGTCCTACCCAAAGGAGGCGTGTTGGAGAGGATGGAAGAGACGCCCCAGTGACAAGAGAAGTCATTGATGTCACTGACAGTGAAGATGACGAAATCCAATTCATGGGCCACAATCCCGCCCGACCGCGACCTCCGCTTGGTACGTTGCGCTTCTTGTCTGTGTTGTACATTCGCTCATTTGGAGGACAGTCAGAAGACAACGCATATTTTCACCCCCTCCCCCTCCTCAAATCGGTGGCATTCCCCCCGTGCCAAGGATCCCCGAAAGATTCCTGACAGTGCACCCACGCTGGTCCCCTGGACCTGTTATTCCAAACGAAGACCCACTCCCATTCGAGGCCGAGTTGAGACCCCCGCCACCTGGTGAACAGCCACCCCCGCCTGCTGCTGCTTCATCTCATCATGTCCCCTCCATGAGCTTCGGTGGCGCACTACTGGCCGGTGTGCGCCGAATCATTCGCCCACGCAACACTTCACAACGGCGCGAACACGGTAATGGCTGGGGCGTCTCTGGCTCATTTATGGTGCACTGGGATCCCTTTGACTTCGTAGACGAGGAACAAGACGACGCATTTGATGGGATAGGTTACTTGAATGAGGAGGACAACCCCCTTGCCGCTCGCAGAGTGAGAATTCAACTAGAACGAGCATTCAAACAACGCGACGGCACCCGCTCGGAACCTGATTATATGCCACATTTCACACATCCAGACCGCCCATCACCGGGTTTCACACACGACTTTTCTTTTTCGTCGTCGACTTCTGTCACCGAAGAGGATACGACGTCTCTGGCGCGTTTTGCCAGCGGTAGTGGCACCCGACTATGTGAAGCCACCCTGATATGTGCTGTTTGTCGTGACCCTCTGTTTGTCGGGGCCTCTGATGTTGGGGAGGATCGCGCCAAGCGAAGGTTATGGGGCTTGCGCTGCGGCCACCTGCTCGACGGAAAATGCATCGAGAAGTTGATGGAACCTACCCCATCACCTTCCGACGCAACCGGATCAAGAATGGCCACAGAACCGGTGGAGCAGACGCCATCGAATCCGGATGACGTGATTGCTGATTCTGCCACTGGTTCGATGCGGTCACGACTACGCCCACGTCGTGGACCACTTTCTTCGACTGCCCACACTGCACCTACCTCTTCTCCAAGTGGGCGCCGCGGGTCCCAGACGACTCCCCGAAGTAATCGCAAGGGCAAAGGAAAGATGAAGGCGCTCGGCCCAGAGGCAGAGCATGAATGGAGCTGCCCTGTCGGTGGGTGTGGACGTGTCCATCTCAGTCTATTGGTGGACGGACGGTGGACGATGGATGAAAAAAGGGGTGCCGTTACGGTGTTTGTATGATTGCATGGTGAGCATGATGTTGTTGGCGTGTCTGAACCCATGGACATGCATATCCTTGTGGAGACTGTAATGCGCTATTCCCATCCATAGCATAACTTATTTATATCACATTCGTACTGTAGCCAATCGATTCCCTCGAGATGCCAGTGGTAGCCAAGGAAAACCAAGTCATGCACCGCGGGTATCGAGGTTCTCTAATCCCCGAGGGAGGGAGGAGACCACATGTCCACATCGAAGGTTCGGTTTCTCTTTTGGTTACATGGCATGATGCAATCTATTCAATTCTAGCATACTCACTGGCTATCTCGACCCGCAAGAGCACGCGTACTAGGCATGCTACTTGGAACGGACAGGACCTTGACTGTTCCGTGCCTTGCGATTGATGCCGTGTCTGCTCATCTCAGGCTGTCACCTTGTTCGCGTTTCGGACAAGACTCGGGATTCTAGCCTCCCTCGTGCCCAATACTCCGCCTTTATTTGGCTAGCCTGCAGCTCGTGTGCCCTTCTTACTCCCGCCTGGCCTTGTCCTACTGAGCGAAATCGCCACTGACAATGGGTGACCACTGCTATGACATCTCTGCTGCCCCGCACCGATATCTGTCAAGGCAGTGGAAGAGAAACAAACCTGTGAGTAGACGCGGTGCTTTATCGATTATCGGCCGATTTGGTGGATCGATCTGACAAAGGCTGCACCGTCTAGCACCTTCCACCATCCGATTCGCTGCCAGCACTGCGTCTCTGTCCAAATCGCCCATTGTTCGTATGTGCTCAGTGTGGCTTTGCGAATGCGTGGATTCCCCTTTGCCTGTGGTGTGAATGGACGTCAGTCGAGGCGACGAGACAATTCGAAGCCAACCTGCCACGGCCGCGCCGACTCAGTGCACCCTCTAGGTCGAATCCTTCGCCGAAGAAGAGCAGACAAAAGATGTCTGAAGTTTCTTCGAGTGCAGGCCCCCACTCGCCTAAGAAAGAGCGAACGTTGTTGGTTCAAACCAAGGTCGTGCCGGGTATTGCGACTGTTTTGGAAGCATTTCACCGTGATGTGTGTCATGATGACCAGGGGCTGGACCCATATAACGTAGAGGTCGCAGATCGCGGCGTGGCTCTCTCAGTCCCACCCACGACCTCCCACAGTGTTCAAAAGGAAAAGGTCGACGGTGGCGTGCATCGAGTCGCTACAGCAACCTCGATAACGGTACTTCTATCCCACTTTTTCGTCCCCGCGTCCAAGAATGGCAAGTGTGCTGATCTGCGCGTGTTATGTAGCCACCCTCCCTTTGCAAGTTTCCTGGTTCCAAGCACGATTCTGAAGATTGGGGTTTGAAGAGAGACTTGAGAGGTCACCGAAGGAGGCTGCCAGCTCTTTGCGTCCAACCTCCAGCCACGCGCTTTCGCGCCTCGTGTCCCGCAGCTGAGCGTACGGGGCCGGAAAGCGCCATGACCACGCCAGCCATGGACTCTGTCACGTCTGTGCTAATGGGAGCATCGAGTACACCGCGTAGTACAAGCTCGGTGGAGTTGTCGGATGGTGGGCACATGATGCATTCGACGTCGTCTATCTCTTCGTCACAATGTTGCCCTAAACGCGGGCTGCGCAGGACCCAAAATATGACGTTACTCCCGCGCGAATCCTCCGTCTCGCCGCGCTCTCGTTCTCCTTTACGGGCGAGCGTGGTGGATGTATGTCCAACATCCCCAGCACTGGAAACACGGCATTCGCATGCTCGGCCGCTGACGCCATGTCATGATGTTGATTCACCTCCTGTTCGCTTGGGACATCCGAGTCGACCGTACTATTCTGCGATCCGCAAGGACATGTCACGTCCGACGAGTCCTGTCTTCTCTATAGCCGCTCCTCGTACCCCTTCGCCGAACCCATCGCAAGATGGTTACGTTGCACGGGGGACCAAGTCACTCGACTGTGGTGCCAGCGACCGATCTGGGATTGGGTACGCCCGAGAACTGCGCCCCATGTCGATGGTCCTATCTGGACAGGCCACGTCACCGACCGCGGGCGCTGGGTTTTCGCTTAGCGGGGAGATGGAGCTGCGGATGAATCTGGCGCGGTGGCGACGGGAAGATGCGTCAGACGAACCGGGTGGATATCATTTTCGAGAGACGAGTCGTTCGCCGACGAGGGCGAACATGAAGCGGAGAGTGAAACAACTTGGCAAAGGTTTGAAGGAATTCGTACTTGGAAGGTCGTGATTTAGTTTCATTTCGTCGTTGTTACTATGCAAACATGTTGAATTCGGTCTCTGACCCAAACTACGATGGTCGCCGACCTCGTTCGACCACTAGATGCTAACACCCGGCGCTCGGTCTTCAATGTACGTGCGAACTCGCGTCTGGCGCGTGCTGACAGTGACACGTCTGGTCTGGTCAGGAGCGTACCAACATGGCCAACTCGAACAACCCCGTCTCTCCACGCATATCCGCCCATGCCGTCCTGTACGTTCTCTTCTCCTATCAAATTCCGATTCACGCTGAGCGTTGGGTCAGCACTCCAAACACCGCTCACACGCCCTATCCTGCTACTTATTTCCCAGCGCACGTAGAATCACCGTGCGGATCAGTCAGCGAGGCAAGTTCTCGCAGTAATCGTTACTCCGTCGCAGAACAGGCGCTTGCCAGCGCATTGAAGAGCAGCCAAGGCCAACGTTCTCCCCTCGAACTCCAAATCCGTGCCTTGCAACAAGCCACCGTAAGCCTGAGTACACGTGCGAAAGAATCCCGGGAACGTGCCGCGAAGCTCAAGCTTTCTCTTACCGAGAGAGACACCGAACCGGACATGTACGTCGCACTCCAACGAGAACGCTGGAGGGAAGAAAAGCGGTTACACGCGGCCGACAAGGAGGTCGAGATGCTGGCTCAGCATCTGACACGACTCAAGGCGGATCGAGGGTCCGACCGGCACGAAATCGAGGAGGATCATGCCTCTTCCCCTGCCCTCAACAACGAGGTGAAACGGAGTGCCAATCTTGCTCGCTTTTTTGATCTCTCTCCCACGAGGACATCATTCAACCTCAATCTTAAGTGTAGGCTGTCTCTCGACCAGCCTCTCCCACGTCGAATGACAATGAGCGACGTATCCCCCCTTCGCCTCCGACCATCGTCTGTCACCCCTCCTCCTCTGCGACGCATCACGATGAAGCATGCGCGTCCCCCGTCTATGGCTGGTGAGGCATTCAATCCAGTGAAACGTTCTTGCAGACCTCGTCCTGGTAATGCTCCCTTGGATGCACTCCCGCTCACCAAGAGCACAGAAAATGGTACTCGGGTGCGTCCTGTTCCGGACCGCTCGGTGTCATCACGCGCATCTCGCTTAACCATCGAGGCGCCCTCCGACGGCTCCGAAGGTCGTCTATCTACCCGACCTGTCACGCCGCCGTTATCCGTCGCTTCCGGGTCCTCTTCATCATCGCAGGGCGCGGTTGAAGAGACCGGGGGTATAGCCACCATCATCAGCCACGTTACCTCTCGCACACGCTCAGAAATCCTAGCGGACCTGGATAAGGATGCCGTCCACGTGCCAGACTATGCAGTGAATCTCCTCGGGGGATTTGACCTTATCCACGATGAATTCACCCTCCCAGATCGGGAGCTCTTCATCAAACCGAGGGAGATGAAACCCATCGAGGTTGCTCCCCCACCGGAACAAGCGGACACGCCACCGCCGTCCGAGGAGTCCGACACGGGCCCGTACACGTCATTCGCCCTGCCACCGTTCGCGGTCGCACCGTCGTGGTCACATCTGTCGCTCAATTCACCATTACCTTGTACTCCACAGATGCATCGCCCCTCTCTACAACCCCTGACGCCAGATTCGTCATCGGTTTCCCGTTCGAGTACCCCTACCATACCTCGGCCTTCACAGGGTTCCAAAGGACCTCGACCTCGTCACTCGCTTCTCTTTTATATGCGGAAACATAGAGAGAACTCTGGGGACTATAGCCCTGTTTCTTCGTCTTTTCGTGTAGAGAGCTCGCCTGGGAACAGTCCTGTCCCAGGAAGCACACCAGTGAAGAAGCGATTCGCGTTCTTTTCGCGAAAGTAGACGGACTGTGCTGTGCATTTTATGGACACCTATGTACCCTTCGCCACGTACCCATGACCCCACTGACGATTTACTTTTTTATAATCTACCATGCGATCTATTGCACTCCCAGCGTAGTGTGTACATCTTCAGCGATCATATACACTTGCATTGGTATTTTGGGTTTGCGATATCCTTGGTGCGTTGGGGCCATAAAAAATATGAACCCGACCCGGATTGAACGGATGACCTTATGGATTCACACAGCGGAAAGCTGGAATCATACGCGCTACCACTGCGCCACGGGTTCACTCATCCACCACTTCATTTTATGAACCTTGTGGTCGCCCGTTTTCCAACTTGGAAACTCTCGACCTCTACGATCGTCGGTGCAAGGGAATCCGTACAACGTTGGGTTTCGCTGAACGCTACATTATCCAGTCGACGGTCCTGTCTTGCATGGCTGTTATGGACAGAAACCCAAGGACATCTAAGAAGCAAACGAATACCCGCAGTACGTTTTCATTCGAACTTGAACAAGCACAAAGTGCGTCCTCGCCAGCTATACGCCTCACTTTTTTCTTCTTTCATCGATCGTCGGATAGCCAAGATTGAGCGGTCCAGGCGACGCTCCCCCGAACCACGAACGGCTCGTCCCCACCCCGGACTCCCGGCCAACAAAACCCGATAATTGGGTCCGCCTGCGGATGCGACTTGCGTGCTGAATAATACTGGACCGCCTGGATGTGATGACATGGTGACGACCCGAGGGCCTCGATGTATGCGCGTTTCTCGCCGGGAGGGTGGCGCTGAAGGGCTATCGCCCATCGAAGCATGGTTGGGGGACCCAGACGTCCGATGCAGATACGATTCCTTGCGCTGTCGAGCGAGACGGCACCCTTGCTAAAGCGATCGTCGTGTTGCGACAATGCGCTGCGTGGAGATATAGGTGGCTCGCCCAGTTGAAAACGGCGTCAGCATGCCACTTGGCGAACATGCATGGACTCCATTGCGCTGTCTTTACACAACTTTTGGAATCAAAAATCTCAGAGGGGAGTCTGAACAAGGAATTGAAGACAGCGGTCCTCCGGGATGGGGAGCCCGAGGAGGCTATTACAGGGCTGAGCAGAACGGTAAGCAGTTAGTTCCGCTTCGTATATCATATTCACCCTTCTTACGCTTGGATGCCCCAGATCAGTATCAGAACGTGTACTGGCAGGACAGCAGCTGAATTCTATAGCAACCGCGAAAAGGTTCGAAGTCTTGTTCGTGTAAACTATAGACCTGGCCCTCTGTAGGAGTCGCTCTCGGAGTATGACACCTTTAGGTCCCAAAAGGTCCAATACCACGGTATATGTCACCCCTTGGAGAAATGGTGCTGGCTAGCCAACTATAGCTTCCGCAGTCTTGTCCCTCACGCCCCTCAAAAACCGGACCAAGCGCGTCCCTCCAGTTCCCTTTAGTGGAGGTCTCTGCTCCTCTTCTCCCGCTACCTTCGCCTCCCTTCTCTCCCGACTTGCTGGTCCAATGATGTATATCGCGACAATACGAAGATGGGCGTTTCTAAACTGCTTTACCGCGTTGACCGCATCATTGTACGCCTCTACCAGCTGTGGATCTCCGTCGACTACAAGGCCCCGTACAGGCCTCGGGTTGGCAGTTAGATGACGTAAAAAGTTACGGTGGTGCCTCGGCATGTAAATCTGCATCCGGCGCAAAAGTGTCCATCTGTCGTCGTTATCCCCAGTGTTGCAAGTGTCCAGACCGAGGAAGATGTCAAGGGCGTGGATCAGTGCACTTTGGCCGGCACTCGGCCCGGACAAGTCTGATGGCGGTTCTATCCCCGGACATTCTTCGAGCCCCTCGAATATCCACTTTCTATTCATTGGGTCCGAGTCCTCTCCACGAAACCAAGGTCGGACGCTGTGATAAAAGAACTCTGGATCGCAGCCATTTCTAACGTTGAGGAGAATAGTCGTCAGCTCGTTGATGACAAAGGCCAGTTGGTGGAGGTATCCAGTGATCCGTCGCATAGCAATCTCATCTCCGACAAACATTTCGTCCATGGTGGCCCGCATGAGTTCGAGGGCTTCTACGCCCCTGATCTCAATGCGTGACGAAGCGAGGTAAAACTCTTGCTCGTCGTTTGTGCCCGTGAAGAGGTCCTGACTGCGGAGGTTGTCGAGCGCGGGAGGAATCGTCTCATCTAGGGGAGATTTGAGAGCCCAGTTGTAGAGAACGGTGTCAGAATATGTCGCGATGGGCGGGAGCTGGAGATGCCCTGCGACCTTGAGGAGGGGGATGGAAATATTGGGTGGAATACGGATCGCCGTGTCGATGGGGAGTGTATGGATGTATATGTGCATGATAAAGGTGAGCACATGATGAGCTCTCCGAAGTAACAGCTCGGACGTTGCAAGGTTCTTTGTCGAAAGCACGGGTAACTGCATCGACGTCCCCACGGACGAGGCGAAATGATAAGCATTTGTGGGAAGAACACAAAAGAAAAACTCACGTTATTACGCACTGTTTCTCGCCATGAGGCGGACCGAACAATGTCGTCCTCGGTCAGACCCGGCTTCACTGCGAGCTGCAGCTTCATCGACAGAGCCAGGTCCAGGACCGTCTCCCATGGCTCCCATTCGACAGGGAGTCGACTAATGGGAGGATCTGGAGGCATGAAGCCCGTTCGCGTATCGACATCGAAGTCATGGGCGGCGAGCGTGGTTGTATCAACGAACCCGTCCATCCCACCGACAATGAGGTCAGGACGAGGCTGATTGAGGAAATGGTCCGGATGCAGTGTCCTCGCCATGTTTTGAAAACGGCGGATCTTGCTTATGAGGTCACGTAGCGTTGGCGACTTGGCAAGTTATGTCCGTGATCATCAAGGCCAAATCAGCTCGGCTATTTCTAATCGACGAGTGGCTGTGCTTACCCAGCACTATCTCCTCTTGTGGTACTCGGCTTAGCTAGTGCCGCCCTTACTTTTTGTTGCCAATTCCGCCTCTTCCCCGTTCTGCTTAGTCCAGACGTAAGGAGTCTCGACAGGACAATGCAGCTCGGATCGAAGCAGACTTATATAGTCTCATGCCTCACCGCATGCACGAGCGCCAATGACGTGATTGGAACGTATGTATGGCACACTAGTGCCATTTCTATACAGACAGAGTTCTCTTTCATCGATTGGAAGTATTGCTTGGGATTGCAGCGCGTTGGCATGCAAAGGTAGGTGTATGTCGCTGTAAAACGTTTCGCAAAGCTTGCAGTTGATAACTGACTCGACGTCGATTCTTTGACGCTGTCAGAAGCGAAGCGAAATGAAAAGCAGTAGTAAAACCACATTGGCTTCTTATCTCGGCAGAGGTTCATCTCTGAGTGAGGTTGATGTCATTCCTATGGGAATATTTGTGGGTACGTGAACTCTGAAATCAGTCGTTGTACCCGAGCGTCTTCGGTACGCTATTTTTCACCTGAAGGGGTTCGATCCCTTGTTGCCTCCAAATCTCAATCTGACGGTCTTTGGCCGCTTTTCCAGTTCGCCGTTCATAGTCTGCGACAGATTCTAGCCGCTCTCCGTGAGGAGTTGCTCTCAAGGCATGACGCCGTTGCGGCCAAAAGTCAAACGTCGCGGTATGCGCTACGATCTACTCTCCGTGAGGTCACTACGGAATTTGCGCGCATCGAATGCTTACTCTATTGTCCCAGAATGCAACCGAGTTGGGTTCCCAGTGGAACCGAACTTGAAAGTCCACTTCGCTGCTGATCTGCTGGAACAAAAAGTTCAAGATGGCGTCCGACTCGGCCTTGGGAACGCCGACGATGCGACGCGTGAAGCCTGGATTGACGTAGATGCTCTTCCATCCGGTGACCGGATGAACGCGAACCACGGGATGAATCGTCTCGATAGGTTCGCGACGAACGTGGAGTCCTGCAGCACGGGAACCTTCCGCCTGAGCGACGGCGCTGTGCAGTGCGGTAAGGCCCTCCAGATATGTCTGCAGCCCAGGACTGAGGGACGAGTAAAGGGCGTATCTGGACGTACGTCAGCATGGATCGATCACCTTATCTCGGTCGTTAACCTACCCCGAAGTCCACAGTGTATCACCCCCGTATTCGGGGCAAGTGATGACTTTGAGAGATGTCGTACTCGGAGGCTGGATCTCGTACGTCACATCACTGTGCCAGAGTTCTAGTTTCGAGAAGGCCGACGAGTCCGGACGCCGTGCGGCATCATTATACACGACTGTGGGGTGGTTGTTAGCTAGTTTACATCGACGCTGATAAGGTCGCGACCGACCGTGAACCTCCTCGAGTCCAGGTTCCTTGGGAACCGGAGTTGTCGCGTGTTTGTGGAGAGGACCAAAGTACCTCGCGATATCGAGTTGTTCGTGAACACTCAATTCTTGGTCTCTGAAGACTGTCGCACGAGTCAGCACAACGGAGAATGGGCATGAGCACCCTACGAACACACGACTCCTCTCTCGGCAACCAGGAGGGCCCTATCATAATGGTGTCAGTCCAGTAACTCGGGAGTTCTACGGGAATGACGGACAGCTCATCCTTCTGGGCTGGGCTAAGTTGCCTTAAATCAATTCCTGTGATTTCAGTTCCGATGGCTGGTGTCAGGTGCTGAACCTTTTTCGCGGCGCCGAACAGCGCTTTCTTCTCCGGGTCGGCAAAGTGACCACGGTCGGTGACGTCAACCTCTTTGAGTGGTTCCCAACTGACGACGGGGAAGCGTGGCTGCAGTGTTCGCCTTCGTTTTCATCTTCAAAACTGAACACAATCTCACCCACCTTGTAAGCAGCGTGCTTATATGCTTCATCGGCGGTTGAATCGGCAGTGGGTGAATAGAATGGGTTGAAGATCTGAGTCTCGTGGGTTTGTCGCTTGAGTTCCGCGACGCGGTCAACGTGCCCGTTATTCGCCGCTACAGGAGCCATGGTATACGTATACGATCTCGTTGGAAATAGAAGGAGGGGACTCTTATCTACGATCGGGATAGTTTTATGCGTTATTCAAGGATGGCGGCAATCCAAGGCGAAATGGCGCAATCACTTGCTACGATCGGAAATGTGAACCAGAGTTGTGCTTGATTTCGCCATTCTAGATCCATTGGTTCGACTGGGCACGTACTGTAGTTTGGGAGCTGGAATGACGTGATGCTTGTCATGTGTGACTTGATCTTATCTGAACTCTTCGACTTCCGGGGGTTCGATACGAAATGTCAAACCGAAGACCAAGCCGGTAGATGGGTTCATCCAATAAGTGACGTTCGGTGTGGGAGAACGTGGTAAATATTCAATGCGATAAAGGTGGATGAATTGCGCCTTGGTGACCCCTGAGGCTGGTGTCCGGATCTTGAGCACAAAGTCAAATGATCAAAAAATCAAACGTGAGTCAGCGGGTATGGATGTAGATCCGAAAGTATAATTCTATAACCCCGTAAGACCATCTTCTGGTCTCGAACCGTTTGCCCTGGTTGGGAGAGTCTAACTCTATGATGCGTATGATTCCGAAACGAGAAATCCGACGAGACATGCATCAAGCATAAAGTCCGCATTCACCCATGCGTGTGTCAGCGCTAGAACAAGTAACATCAGTCGATCGGTAAGATACAGTGGACACGAATCTCACAAAATAGCTTCGTCCCATCCCTCCCTGCCACTCGCATGAGTTCTTTCTCACCACCAGGGTGATATGAAAGATACGGCGTGATGTTGTACACCTTGCCGCTGATGACCGTCCAAGCGTCGTCCTTCTTATTGTGCAGCTTAAGCACGGACGGTGGGATGCGCAGTAGCGTGTCAACGCCCTAGGGAACAAAGTTGTTGTCACCACGGAGCGTGCAATGGTCAGATAAACGACACACCCTTAGGTCTCGCCCGGACGATTTCAAGCTGGCCCAGTCTAACGGGCCATACCCCGGTGCGAGCGCAACCTTTTTCGAGGGCTTCTTGGGCCGTTCTGTAGTAGCCATCGGCGCAAGCAAGGATGACGATGCGACCTGGGGTTTCGCTCGTGGGACGCCAGGCTGCCGACTGGCCAAGTCAGGTGGAGGCGGTGGGGGCATCAACGCATCGTCGCCGAGTATCGTAGGAACAGCAAGAGAGGTAGTCTGTGTGGTTGATGAAGGGGCCGCACGCTGGGCGCCGTTCGGTGCGGGGAATGCAGGTGGCACGTCGTCTTCGCCTGCTGTACTCGAGCCGTCGTCATCGTTCTCTTCTACGAATGTCCCCGGAATCGTCGTCCGTGTCGATGCGAGCGGTAGCGTCGCGGCGTCGAGCGAAAACCAATTCCGCAGATAAGAAGACATCTGATGGTAATCCCCTCAAACTTGGATGATCGAGTAGTACACCACAAAGTCACGTGGTACCTGATCTTACAAAGAGCGAGTCATCATCGCACTGAGCTGGACGACTAATTAGACACCGTTCCTGTCAAGCGGGTATTATTGACGAGCGGCCATGAAGGTCCGGGAGCCAAGGAAATGCCGCCCTAACACCACACCTTGGAATACAACTCACACGGTACAGTAATATATATCTTAATGCATGCTAAACATGTTTCTACTAGCCACTGCGCCCTCAGCTGTGACCTTCAAACGTACCTGGACTCGCGTGCCATCCGAGGAGCTGTGTACCACCATATGATTCGGTTACTGCATCAAAACGATAGGCGACCAAAAGAAAGTTGTCCCCATCAACCTTGCCGTATAAGTGTCACAAGTGGCGATACTTTTGCTGCGCTCTTGGCTCATCAGGTTCCACTTGTAATTTCGGAACTTCTAGCAAGGAGAGCCCCTGCCGGGGTGGAATTCCAGGGGGCAAGATCAGGATGCACGTCGTGACTTACTATTCTCACAGACGAGGAACGCACCATGTCAAGGAACGCATGTAGCAATCACCAGTTGTCATGGTTTCTCGAGTAACCCACGTATGTGGCGTCATTAATGTCCGTCGAACAGGATGGAGCGACAGGGACTTGCGGGTCGTTCTACGTGGCTGAGATTTTGTTTGGGCTGCAAGATTCAGCTACTACAGGTATAAAATATCAGGAGGAAAGTGACACAAGTAAAATACATCTACCCAATATACATGATAGGAATGCATAAAAAGGACATGTCGATAGTACTAAGGAAAGATGTTGACGAATTCAAAGTCCCAGCCAAATGAATGCGTTGCCTAAAAAAGTCCCACCACAGGTTCCGACGTCTTCCTCTCGGCCCTCCTCCCTACTGCGACCCTCTTCTCCAACTCCCATCTAACAAGCTCGGCTTTCAGTCTTTCAACTCGCACCTCGTGAACGGGGTGAGAGGTACCCATGATCTGCCGAGCAGGATTACACGTGCCTGGGGATACATCAGAATGTCTGGCCGAGGAGCACTGCGCCGATTTCAGCGCGTCCTGTCTGCTTTCCCAGAACTCGACCGCTTTGCGCGCATCGAACCCTGCATGAGCGAGTAGCCTCGCAGAGACAATGTCTGCCTCAACCTCCTGTTTGACACTCGTGCAATATTCCCCAAGTTCAGTGAGGTGCCCAGAGCCCACCTTGCCCACTTGGGCAATGGCGTCATTGAAAAAGGGTCCGAAGAGCATCGTCACCGGAAACAAGAGTGTCCTGGCAAGATCGGCAGTCATGGATATTATCGCCGGGATAATGATAGTCCCAGAGGACAATGTCTCAATGTGATGAGATAGTAATAAATGTGCAACCTCGTGGGCAAGAAGAATGGCGAGCTGTGTCGTCTGCTCTTCTGTCGGAATAGGGTGTGATGCGGTAAGGGGTATGCTAAACAAGGTGCTGAACATGGAAAAGAGCCAGGAGGATTCCTGAACGCGGGATGTTGTCGAAGTAGAATAGGAACTAGTATGCGCCGACGCCTTTGAGAGTATGTCATCGAGGAATCCAGAATAGACGACAATGCCACAGGCACCGTCGGGTCCAAATCCATACGAGAACGCATTTGCCGCGTCAGGCTGGTCTGCAATG
Source organism: Phylloporus cf. tubipes (assembly GCA_038094315.1). Lineage (NCBI taxonomy): Eukaryota > Fungi > Basidiomycota > Agaricomycetes > Boletales > Boletaceae > Phylloporus > Phylloporus cf. tubipes. The sequence continues at coordinate 52,795 of JBBPTZ010000051.1, forward strand.
ACCAACGAGTATGGCGGACCAGATATGACGTGCGCGGAAGAAGTTGACTTCCGACCGCATAACGTATCAGAGAACTTTCTCATTCGGTCTGTGCCACGCGGACGAGGTCTCAGAGGGTATTCAGCGGGTGGCGGCAACGGCAGTTCGTCTGGCCCGACGTCTAACCAGTGCGCGTTCAGCTCGTGCTCATGTTGCAGAATAGGAATGGCGCTCTCAAGGCGGTGCAGTGTATCGCGAACCCACCGGTAACGCCAATCGTGAGCAGGGATCAATTTAGGTGGCCCTTCGTTGGCGAGGATGTCTGTAACTGCTTGGTACCACTTGGGACCAGCGAGCTGAGCGGCGATCTCGTCCTCTTCTTCGGGTGATAGAACAATCATTCGCCATCTACACGGGCGATTAGTGACCGAAACTGACGAGTACTCATGCAACGCGTACCGTCCTGTAATGGGGGTCCGTTCAACACTTGCCAAAATGCCAAGCCACAATAGCACAGCGGGGATGGAGAAAAGCACATGAAGAAGCAACGTGTGCGAACGGATTCGTTTAAGAAGTATGGCCTTCTTCTCTTCAGAAACGGGCGCGTCTGGGTGGAAGTGATCGTGGTGCTTGATGAACCTTCTTGTCCACCGGGTTCTAAATAGTATCAAGGGAACGAAGGTGAGGACAATTCTGCCCGCAGTGCGTGCAGCTTCTATCGTCGTGGTCGCCTGTTTGACATCAAATGGACGTTAGATGTCGTCTCGTCACACATAGATGTAGTTGTCACCTTGAAAGCACTGAGAACTACGGGCAGAAGGGACGCATGCCTTGGCGTCGAATGGAACCAAGCGGCATGGATTGACGTGCGGGATGTCCCATGCCTGCGGTATGGAATAGGCTGCGTCAAGAGTACCCCGCAATGTTGCTGTGTTGAGGGCGGGCGATGATGTATGTTCCTGGCAAGCCTGAAAGGAACAACGTGTCCTTTTGTATCATGATGAAGGGCGTGCGGTGCGAGTTTTGATAGTGTGGAAGATGCTCGTACTGGAGCACGCAACATGGTGCATCTCACACCGATGAAGACCACTTGAACGTGTCAAATATGATTCGGAAAGGGCGTCAAAGAACTCGCCGACGGAGTGGCTGTGTTCCTGTGAAAGACCGACTGCGCGACCGCGGTGGACCTCGCAGTACGTAGTATCTTCCAACGCAGTCACCAACGCAGTTACCGGTTGAAGATTGACCAAGGTTCTCTTGTTCGAGAATATCTTTCGCACGTCACATCGATAGCTATGGACAGTGAATATTTCTCGCAAAAAACTTGGTCAGAGAATAGTAAGTGCTAGGTTCTCTTTAGACCTGTGTTTCTCTACATCTCATTTTCAGCTGTTGATTTCGTGATCCCACGTATAATGTGAACGCATTTCGAAAACGAGCCGTGTCAATTCTCCTAGTATCGCGCATGAATGGGGGTATAACGACCACACCAGCTAATAGGCGAGACAGATCGATACCATGGCAAAGGGTTGTGAAGATGATACAATGCTGACTCGAAGGGTGGTCCGCAACCAGTAAAAATAGGGTTATGACCGCCGACGGGTTCGGACATCGTGGCAACATCTGGCCACTCGGTGGACGGCGGCATGTCCTCTTTTCAGTACTCTGCTTCGCTGTGCTCAATGTTAGTTGACTCCTCATCAATGTCTTCTCTTTCCTTGTCTCGAGGAGGTCCTCTTTCTAGGTGAACGCTCTCAAGATCAGTCCTATGAGAAATGGGAGTCGTCATGCGGTATGTAACCTAATACTAGGTGAAATCGTCTTATGCAAACTTCGTGTTCGACAGGCAAAGAATACCAAAAACAGTTCAATGGTTGTGGCAGAACTGACCCACCTCAGGGTTGTGAGGCATACGGGCAATATATGAAGGGCGGCGCGACGTCGAGTTTCATAGGGATCGCAGTTCGTCTAATGACATTGTTCTCCCTTCGACACAATGAGCTCGACTGCCCGCAAGTCCAGGTCGTTTCATCTGTGACAATATTTGAGACACAGTCAACCCTGACTATGCTCGTAACGTCATCAAATCTTTGGGACAGTGTTCATTTGTCTGGTAGGTGTATTATCATTCGAATGTACCGCCTTCTCTCGACGTTAATTGTCGACAAGCTAGCGACGTTCTCGAACAGGTGAGTGATGTTCTTCAAGTCTGTTTCTGACAAATCGTCTGAATGGTTTATCATCAGGTTCCGTCAGTGTACCGAACTTGCGTCATTTGCCTACGTTTCGGTATTAGAAACAATCATAATGTGCCTCTATGGTACGGGACGAAGAAAGATTTTCGGATCCTGCCACTGTCTCGTTCCAAAGTACCAAGCTCTGTTTTGAAGAAGTCAGGGCCACAGTGTCACGTGTAAGCTTGGCAAGGCTAGGCGTTTAATTTATGCATGTCTGCTGTCATCGCTCACATGCTAAGTCGCAACCTTTGCTGATGTCTGCCAAACGAGCTTCACAAGGTGGCAGAGTCTTCCCACCAAGCAATGACTTTGTTACAGATCTTGGAGTTCAGATCGTGGCTTGATCGCCGTCCGCCGTGGAGGTATTTCATGAGTACCATTAGCATTACGTGATGATAAATCCCACTCCCTGTCATGTGACTTCACCTCAGTCGCAATATTCCATGCAGTCTGTGGCTCAGCTACACACCTAGATCCTGCACTTGGCGATTGGCAGAAAACGCAAACCAATTTGACAAGGATGGGGTCCCGAGTCGATGCCACTATCAATCTCGCAATCCCGGTTATGCTCGTTTTTGTAGCTTGTCGCAAAAATGACCAATCGTGCGAATTGCGGATGCCGACCACAGCCTAACTTTGAATGCAACTCAGGAAGCCTCAGCCCCATCTCACTTCGCGAAAGAAGAACAGATTGGCCTATCGGATATGTTCGGAAGTGTGGCTTGTGCATCGGCGCTCGATTTTCGATTTTTCTGGTGGGACCCCTAAACGGCCATATTGACGGGTCGATCAAAAATGATGTAACAGATGTTTGACTTTGCATGCGGGTCGGCTGGACAGACTTCACACGTTTTGGCAGCTGTTCATTTTGACCTGGGATCCCGCTAATCCGCTCTCGTGTCACTAGGTCTCAGCCGCTAACATTGGGATAGATCTTCCGTTTTGCAAATAAAACGAGATTCAAACAAGAAGGGTGATTTCTTCCCTCCACCGAGCCACAGCGATGACGGTCGACCCATTATCCATTATCGCTTCATTCCTTCTGTTCTCCGCTGTCAATGTAGAAATTGTTGGCTGTCGACCTTTCTTCCTCTTGGCAGGCGTCGCAACATCTACATTTCTGCTTTGGATGGTTGTCTCGAAAAGGGGGACAGGCTCTTGTGGCTTTCCACTTCCCCCAGGTCCCAAACCTCTTCCACTGATTGGGAATCTCCACCAGCTGAATTCCGCCGAACCCTGGTTGACATACACTGCATGGAAGAAGAAATATGGTGGGTTGGTCGTCTGAAGCACGTATTCATACTCAGCTCTTGAAGGTGATCTGTTACACGTACGCCTCCTTGGTCAGACTTTCGTCATCTTAAACTCGGAGAAAGTAGCGCGAGCACTACTAGATCAACGCTCAGCATTGTACTCCGATCGCCCAGTGATCGCGGCCCATACAATGTATGCTATGTGCCCTCTTCCTTGTCAACTTGGGCTGATCGGGCAACAACAAGGTTCGGCCTGGATTTCAGCACAGTCATGTTACCCTATGGTGATGAGTGGAGACTCCACAGGAAGATGTTCCAGCACGCTTTCCGAGCAGAGTCCGAGGCGCATAACCGCGAAGTCTACCTAAAGAGGGTGCGTACACTACTCGCAAACTTGCTGGACACTCCAGCAGAATTTGAGGTGCATATCAAGAGGTGTCATCATTTCAAGCTCCTTTTGTTCGTTGCCCTGATCACGGTTTTGTAGCTATGTGGCTTCGAATGTCATGGCTCTTTCATACGGTTACGAGATGGCAGCCCGGGACGATCCAATGGTGAGAACCGTAATGAGCCTGGTCAACATTCTTGCCAAGGCGCTTTCGCCCGAACGTAGTGCCGTCCTTTCTGCGTTTCCCTTCCGTGCGTCGTATTGTTTTCACCCTATATTGGTTCTGTTTCACCTCCGCGCCTAGTCGAGAAACTCCCCGGGTGGCTTCCGGGAGGTGACCTGTGGCGAGATGCTGCTTATGTGAGGAGTCTCGCAGCTCAAGTTCTCGATGTTCCGTTTAAGTGGGTTCAAGATCGTATGGTATGACTTTGCGAACCCTAGTGTGTAGAGGATGTGACTACTATTTCACCAGATGGCCGGCAATGCACCGCAGTCCATGGTGGCCGATTGTCTAACCCAGCTGGACCCAAACTCTAGCGACTATCACAGACAAGAGTACGCGATAAAATCTGCAGCTGCAACAGTATTTATTGGTTAGTCCAATCCTCTGGAATCAGTCTGATGCAAATGCTGACCCTACCTACACCAGCAGGATTCGAGTCGGTGCGTGGATGGCATCATTATCACACTTTATCCTGTATTCATTTGTCGCCAAGAGTTCGTCTACCCTGTATGCGTTCATTCTCGCTATGGTTCTGTACCCTGAGGTACAGGCGAAAGCCCAAGCGGTGATCGATTCTGTCATTGGCGACGGAAGACTAGCCGATTTCAGTGACAAGGCGTCACTCCCATACGTGGATGCTATCCTCCGTGAGCTCCTCAGATGGAATCCGGTGCTCCCACTAGGTAGGTCTCAAGAGTTGTCTACATTTGTAATATCGAGTGATCACTTCAGCCATCCCCCACGCAACATCGGACGATGATGTATACGAAGGGTTCCATATCCCCAAGGGTGCGTGTGCACACTGCAAGATCCGAAAGCCGGAAAGTACTGATTCGGGTTTTTATAGGTGCATTCGTACTTATCAATGTTTGGTAGGGAGATCGTGCTGCTTTTTGTTTGTTATCTCGCTCACGACAGACAACAGGGCGATGGGTAAAGATGAGAATAACTATGATGACGTGGAGGATTTCAAGCCCGAGCGGTTCCTGACCGATAAGGGCACGCTCAAGGGCGCGTCGATGTCTGCAAATCCCGTCTTTGGGCTCGGTCGTCGTATATGTGAGCCCGGTCTTTGCGATACCGTTCGTCTCGCCACATACGTCTTTTATAGGTCCGGGACGGTTTGCGTTCGAGGCGTTCATGTGGGCGGCCGCTGTGTCCATCCTTGCCGCTTTTCGGATCACAAAGGCGAAAGATGCAAATGGCAATGAGATTGATGTACAGAGGCGATTTACGACCGGCCTCTCGGTGTACGTGTTTGCAAAGTTGGGCTTGCGATCAGTAACGCTGATGGTGCACGTCCTTTCTGTCAGGCGGCCTGTCGAGTTCTCATGCGAGTTTGTCTGTCGATCTGACAAGCGCGCGAGAATGATTCATGGAATTGCATGAGATTCACGATTAAGCTTGATGAGACGATATGTTCCTGTTCCCCTAGTGTAGTTTCATATATTTTATATCAGTATAAAGATCTTTGTGATCCTAGCATGAACACTTACTAGAACCCCGGACGGTGGGATATCGGACCTACACGTCAGCCTCTCTCGGACCGTCGATCAGAGTCGCGTACACTTATAGTAGGTGACCGCTGTCAGGCCCTACTATGAATCTAGCCAGTGTGAAAGGTAACCTGCCTGGAAACATGGGGCGAGAGAGACCGCAAGCGAGGGGCGGTTTCGAGACGGTCCAAGTTGAAGTTGCGCATAGCCGAATTAGTACATAGCTGTTAGTACAGTCCGCCGCGTCACGACTTCCCCAGGACTTTCATCATACCTCCTAGCCAGGTATTTACGACCGCCTTGACATTCAATTATCTGTCAGCACGGCTGCTTGTAGACACCGGGTCGAAATGGGTTAATCAAACGGTATTCAATCCAATCGCCGCCACCGAGTAGAAAGGCCTGCCTATGACGATTGCTCCATATCATCGAGTACGATTCCGAACGCTTCCCATCGGCAAAAACTAGGGCGCCCGAAGGGCAGGCGGTTTCGGTGAAGGTGTGCCTAGCCCATAATACTGCTCTCTTCACGCGCTAGTTTTACGACGCCGGGCAAATGCGAACTTGTCAGAAACATCCAGAGTCCTGGAGTCTGCGAGGTGACGCTACATCAAGGCAGTTGAACGACAAAGTATCAAGGAATTTACCCGCAGGAGCAGGAATGTATTAAGCGGAGACTAAACGAACTGGAGGAGGCGAATCATCATATCAGGCACCAACCTTGTCAACTTGTCGATTTTATCGGTCTACCCCATTCTCGACATGTCCGGTTTTGACTGCGGAAACCAGGGCACCGCCTCCCATACATATCTAGAAGTGCGTGACTACCGTTCCTCGTGCAGCACACAGAAAGATGTGGATCCAGACTCCAGAGGCATAGTAAGTCGAAATTTACGAGCCAAGCAGCAATTTTGATTATTTGCTAGTTGACGACGACTTGGTTCGACCTCGAGCGGTCTCAAACGCCGATATTTGATTGACGTACGACACTGCCTGCCCTTTCCAACGCGACCTGGCACAGCGCACAGGTTACGGAGATGCGTTGAAGCAGATGCCATCATGTCAACCCAAACAAGGCAATGGACCGAAGCGTCAACATGACTGGTGTTGACCAAATGCTATACGACTCGTGTGCAGAAAACTCCTATTTCTATGGTTTTTGGTTTCCTAGCTGTGGTACCCAAAATATTTGTAGGTAATTTTTGTGCCATACTACACTTGTCTAAGATTGACCGAGAGATATGGTATGACTAGGATGGGTCAGTACAGTGTCCGTACATTTCATGATGTTGCGGCGATGTCGTGTTGGGTATCGGCAACTACTCACGCCGGTGCCGGATTTTGGTGTGTGGGATCGGACCACATGGGTTGCACCCCTGGCCCATTCAGCTAGTCTCATCACTAACACCGGACTATCCTCGCGAACCTCAGTTCTTTGAAGGTCAAATCTGTCTTCGTCAAAATGTGTCTGCCCGATTCATTGATCTGGTTCTCAACTCAAGCTGGCATCCGTCTAAATGTTTCGAGTATTGTGAACTAGGTCTACGTGCCATGTGGTGACCTTCAGAGGTACTGATCTGCTTACGTTGATATTAGTTTGCGCCCATAATGATTCACTGGCTGGGATTTTTTATAGGCGCACAGCAAACTGGGTCCCGCTCTCTTATACGAACGTGGGTCTGTCCGATCAAAAAAGGTGGTGGATGATTTCTTCTACTGCCCACCTTGCTTATATGTCTTCTAATCTGCAGTCTGCGTTCTCTGGAATTCAGCAGAATGACTACGTTACCCGTACGTTCGTTCTCACTCGCGTTAGATCACCGATCACAACTTTATCGCAGTGGCCCTCCTCGTTGCTGTCGGATATGATTACAGTAATCGTAGGTTCTATTCCAAGATGATAAACTAACTTCTATTTTCAAGTCCTTACCTTCTCAAGCGAGGTAAGACGACACATCAAAGTGTTTTCCTTACTGATGAGCCGTGTAGGTTGAACTCATCTGGGTCTGGAAATGACCGTTTCTCGACGATCTACGTTCCTGATAACATTCCAGAGTAAACCTTGGACATGGGTGTCAACGTTATTCGTCGTTGTGTGTATTAAATTCCCGATCGCATTGTTAGGACCTGCAGTGGCTGAGAATTGTTCTAGGTTCGCTATGCTGGTCTTTGTACCTTTACGTGAGTCTTTGACAATCGTAAGGCACGCCTTGGTCATCAGTCTAAATGGCTCATCAGAATAACTACCCTCAGTATGTTTTACACCCGAATGGGAAGTCGACTGCACAATGACACTGTTCCAAGTAGGAAGTAGTATTGTACCCGGCCCTGCAAAGGTATTTTGCTTGTATGGGAAACTAACGACAGGCTGAATAGTTTACTTCTCACAGATGTGCGTACGCGCTATTTCATTGTTGTCGCCGTCGGCCGTTGAACATAGATTGATGAATCTAGTTGTGAGCAATCTCGTCCGAAACTTTAGCTGTTCAGTTTAGTTTTGGCTATCCCACAGGTAAAATAACATACATCATTCATGTTTGGGTATACTGTCTCTTTCTCAGTGCAGCTGATTGTGAGTTACTACAAAGTTCAATTAACAGACATCAACTCTGTTGATTGCAGTGGTGATGATCCTCCGTGTATGGGCAATTCACAACCAATCGAGGCTAGTACTCCGCACTCTGCTTATACTGCTCTCCGCGGACACCATAGCCTTCATCCTCACTGCCGCCATTGACAACGATCCGGAGAAATTGCAAGGTATGCCAGCCGAATTGACACTACCAT
>JBBPTZ010000052.1:0-61015 GCA_038094315.1 Phylloporus cf. tubipes
CCTTTCGGCCGGTTATTACTATACCCGTATCCCTTATCCTCCAATCGCCATTTGCACGCTAACCGGCCTCTTTCCATTCGCTCCACTTATCCTTTGTCATAGACGCTTTGTCATGAACGTTCCATCATGTTCCATGACCTTCTCTTCTCTGCTTATGTCATTCTTCATTCCCTTCGTATATAAACCCGCCACCTATGTACTTTCACTTCTCACGCTTGTCTTTCTTGTACATCCACCTGAATCCAAGCGCCCCCTTGTCCTGCCCCTTAGCCATGCTAAGGTCTCGCATCTCTAAGTCCTAGGTCTTCTTCTGATAGACCTCTGTGTTGCTTCGACCGTCGTCGTAGCGCAACACCACTTCGTCCCTTGTCGCCTCAACGCCCTTGAGGTTCCACGACTCCCTACGTATCGCAACAGTCGCCCATCCCTAGGAATTCCCTAGGACCCTTCGCCCCTCGTCCCTCACCCTTGCTTGGTCCTTCAGGTCCTTCAAGACTACGCTAGTCCCTACCCGGGTCTATCGTAACAATATCTTGAAAGTTTATAAGTGGAGTTGAAACATCTCCTGAAGATGTACCCTCTTGTTCTTCCCTATCATGTCTCTCTCTTTCTCTTCCTTGACCAATTTCTCTAGCCTTTCATCCCCTATTCATCTCCAACCTGTATACCTAATCCATTTACTGATATGCTTTATCCATTTTTTATATGTTGCTATTTTAACCAATGAAACCTCACTTCATATCATAGAAAACCTTTCACTCTTTGAACAGGATGGAGTCTCTCAAGAACTCATTTGCCTCTTTTTAGATCTTTTCACCACACAGATATATTATGGATAGGCTATCTCTAGTGACCTCCTAGCCCAGTTTGGAGCCTCTTTGTGCCACTTGATCAACTCCACCCCCATCCATGTCCTCACCCTCCTCCATCTTCATGGATTTACCACTTTTGTTAAGCAGATTCTTGCATATACCATTTACCCCACTTTTTGCTAAATTTTTCTTTTTATACCCAGGACTAATTGTGACTGCTATATCCAAACTGTGCTATTCCCTTCTCCCTGTCCACTTCCCATCTTCATTCCCATGTCTACCACTTCCTCTTCCCCTCCTACTATATCCATTTCCTCTCCAATTCCTTTCCTTGCATGCATGACTTTTCCCAGATTTTCTAAAACTTTCACAGTTGTTGACCCTGAAGTGGGCTTCACTCACAACAAAAAAAATATCCGGCTCATCCACTCTTGGATGGCAAATACATCTGCAGGTGAAGTCTTTTCTGCTTCAGATTGTATCATATCTTCTGTAATCACTTATCATCCTGCCACTGCACTTACCAAGTACTTTTAGTGTCACAGTTTTAATCACTATCATGAGGATTTATTTACCCCTGGCCACACTCTACATGCTTGTCTCTGCATTCAATGCAACATTTGGGGTTGCTAGGGACATAGTGCCAGGTTTTTCCCTAATAGCCTGTGTGCATGCTGCTCTTAGTTTGGGCACATACTTACTGATTGTCCATTCAAGCAGCTATTAGCAGATCAGGCTGAGGATATTTATGAAGATAACAGATCATTTATCCATACCTAAGGTGACCTTCTGAAGATTCACCAAGAGAATCAAGCCTGGGACTTGATTGTTAAAAGGAGATAATGTTATAGACATGCTATTGCATCAGTCCATATTTCTTTTCTTTTTTTCTTACTATGATTCCAATTCTTGCTAGGAACACTATTTGTTTGTTGTAATACTGTACCAGCAGCATCTCTACTTTGTGCTTTGACTCCAAACTGTTTCTTTGGATTGATAGGGATTCCAATGTTGTTCTTCTCTTTTTTTATATGCTTCTATTGAACAGCTTCCTTTTCTATCATTTCTTCCACAATAGTGTTATTTCCCTGATATCTCACAATCTGCAGTAGTATAAGTTATTCCACAGCATGTTCTATGCAATTCTATTGCATTCTGTTGCTTACATACTCCTAGCATATATATATCACAGCTGCCTATACTATACTCTCCATTCTTGATCTATGCAATATGTTACAATCATCTTGTTTCCCTCCTTTTTCTAATAAGCCAATATGGTTCAATGTGGTTCAATGTGGTTCAATCCAGTACAGTCCAGTCAACATGCTTCAATCCATTACCACATAATTCAATCCAATGCAACCCAGTGTAGAAAACATCTAGGTCCTGTGGATGGATAAAAAGAGTAGTCCAACCTGGTCAGTAGCAAGGGTTAAGGTGGAAGGGTATGAAAGACTTGTCCCAAGGGTAGCAGAAGAGAACAAAAGTAGAAGGATGGTGCTTAGGTGTTGTTCCCCAACTGGGTGAGCTTGTACCTGCCATTTGTGCACTCCTCAAGCTTTAAAGGCTAGTGTCAGACTCTTCAATGGGGGTCTGGCTGGTACTAGGGCAGATAAATGTATGTGAAGCACTCACTGGCAAGCCTAGGTGCCTGAACAGAGGACAAAGGACACACATGGACAGATGCAAGTGATCCTAGAACTTGGGGGAACATATGATTTCATATGTAGGAAGCCCTGGATCCCTATATTTGCAAGGGACTTTGATTCTGACTGTTCCCAGTTAGACACACCTTGATTATGTCAGCTGTTTGAAACTCTGCTGAAGTGTTGCACCCTTGACCAGGTTGGGCCCATCTCTCCTCCATCACACTCCATCTGCTCAACTAGCCATGTCAAATCGCCTCTCTCAACTCTTCATCCTCTCTTAGCCTTCATCCATGCAGCTGGATTCCAAGGATGTCACCACAAGAGCCATCTAGGACACTACTAAGTGGATCAATGCAGTTGCCCTCTTAGCATTGGACAATAAAAATGACCTGGCCAAAGAGCAGATGCACTGGATAAGGGAATAGAACATGGTACTGGTGAGTCACATCCAGATTGTCCGTTACCATCCAACTGATGTTTCTGGGGCTTAGCAAAACCTGTTTGCTGCCATTGAGCATAGTAAGATGCTCAACCTTGACATCTTGCTTTCCTCTCAGTTGCAAGTGGAACTGAGGAGCTGTGAGGAGTGCCATGTCAAGTGGACTGGGGACCATAGCCAGCACTTAGAGGTGGCATGGCATGAAGTGGAGAAGACAGTGGCGAAAGAACACAAAGCAAACGGCCCTGGCAACACTCTGGATGTTCCAGCACCATCTGTGACCACCCAATTGACTCCCAGTCATGTTGGATCCATCCATTCCATCAAGGTGTACATCCAACAGTGGGTAAAGATAAGTGCTCATGGATTATCAGATGTGATGACTGATGCAGTGTGTTCTCAGTGCCCCCACCTTGCCACAGAAACAAAGGAGTCCGAGTCCAAGAGTGGTTCAAATGAAGACAACAAGCCCACGGCCACCCCCATGCCTGTTAAGCCTGGTCCAGGTGGACAAGTCACCCATCCAGTCCCATGTGGTAAGTGTATGGTGCAACATGTCACCTGTGTTAGTGTCCCAGGGCATATGTGCAGCACTTGTCTGTGTCTCAAGTGCAAGTGCGAGAAGTCAAGTGGCTGTCCCAAGGTTAGGGAAGGCAAGGAGAAGGCAAAAGTGGAGGAAAGAGGAAGGCACCTGGTGAGTAGTGGTACCACCAGATAGTTGTAACTAACCATGCCATAGAACATCATGCATGCACTTCCAGGTGTCAAGCATTGCCCGAGTCAATTGAAATCATTGAGCCAGCCCCATCTCAAGGTACCTGGCCCAAACCTCAGGTCGTCCAGAAGGCTCCTGCAGGTAACATGCAATAGGTACCAGTGATCTTGGGAAGTTTTAGAAAAGCAGCACTTTACCCTGTCATATTAGAGTCACCTTCCCATTGGCATAAGCAGAGTGAGCTGTTTTGCTATCTTCCTCCCTCAGAATCTTTCTACAGGCCACAAAAAGTCACTAGGCCCTTTGCATGAACTCTTTGGCCATGTCAGGATAACCTGTTTTGGCTGAGGCAGCCACAGTTTGGGTGGGCGACCAGGTTGTTCCATCCACACTGTGGCCTACCACTTAAATAGTTTATGGGTTGCATGAATTAGATGAAAGGAGAGTTGGGACAGAAGCATGTTGGTGAATTAGGAAAGAAGAGCCTTGGAACACATAAGGAGAATGGAGCAGCTGAATCTGAGGGTTGGTGACATGTATGTGCCTTGTCAACCACCTGTGACTTACTGACAACATCCAGGGTTGAAATTTTGAACAAAGAATTAGAAGAATTGGATGATGAGAAGTTGGACTTGATCAAATTGGAGTATGGTAGGATTTTGGTGTTATACCTAGAGGATTGGGATGATATATAGGTTGCATAAGAGAAGTATGGAATTGACCAATTTATCATGTGGGCAAGGTAAGGATTATGTTCAGGTAAGTGCATGGGGGAAATCATGGGCAACAGCTACATGCTAATAACATTTACAGCCAGTGTTATAGATGAAATTGGAGTGGTTTTACCAAGATGTGGACCTTACACAGGTAGGAATTTGTGGAAGAATATATGTAAGACTTTAGGATATGTGATTGAGTTGAACATAGGGGGCTGTTAGGATTTCAAGGGAAATGATAGGAACTGAATTGGTAGTAAGTGATAAAATTGGTGAAATTGGTGGTGTGCAGCATCTATAGTCATCTGTCAATATTCCATGGATACTAATCCATCCAGGAATGAATGAGAAAAGTGGCTTGCATGCACAAAATAAAGGTGTGATCACACATACAAATGGACTGTTGAATACCTGCACAAAATATAACTGAAGTGCTGACCAGCCCTTTTTTACCTAGTATATGCAATTTCCTACATAGCCTAAATAGGGTACAGCACCCCAATAATGGACAATAATGGGCTTGAAAAAAAAATTGCATAATAACATTTTACATACAATGCAGCAATATTCATGTATAATTCCATGCATGACAATGCTCCATTGGGTCCATTTGTGATGTCCATCAATATGTCAGACCAAAAATGATTGTATCAGGGCATTTCATACACATGTTGGTGAACTGCCACATTGATCTATGCACATGCACTCTTTAAATATGCAATCCATGGGATTGCAAAGAAGCCATCTCAAAGCACAGGCTAGCATTTGGGTGGCCAAGTTTGTCATGGATTGGATCACTGTGGAGTTGTTGTAAGAGTTCTGTCACTTGATGATGCATGTTCTTCAAAATTTCATAGGCATGAAGAACATCAGCTGGCCAATACTTGCAATTAGGAAGGTTAGGGAACCCTTTGCATGTCAGCCGCCTGACTGGTTTTTAGAGTGGGTGATGTGGCTGAAAAGCCTGAAAGAGAACTTGAAATGGCTGCTGATCACAACCAATAAAATGCATGCTGGTACTTATGTATTGGGCATACAAAAGAGGTGCCACATGTACCCCCTGGTTTACACAGCATATTGAATGTACAGCATGCCTTTATGAATTTAACATTCACACAACATCAGCTCTATATCAGCCACTGGACATGAAAACTTTGTTCTGATTATTTATTTATTCCACATGGTGCTGAATTTGTTGTTCACATATAGTAGTAGTATTTGGCACTTCAATTCCAATCAAAGTAAGCACTTAGTAGTGCCATTCATTTTACAGTCATTCATGTTAGATGTATTTTTTCCCAAGCTGTTTTCTGCTAGTTCCTAGTTGCAGAGTGACAAGCATTAACAAATAGCATACATAGGTCACTATAAAGCCAACATGTTGTGTCACATGAGCCGCCTTTTGCTGATTCACTTTTACTTTCATGCTGTTCCATTTGTGTCTTCCTGCCTGTCACTGTCAGCAGCCAAGGCAAGCTTTTTTTTATGACATAGGACTGCAGCCTATGTTTTTAAAAATGCCTATGCTGCATTGTGAATAAGCAGTTTTTTCTGTTCATGCTGCTTACTGCCTTCACAGGCTAAATGTCCAGCTAGTCATAAACATTGGTTAGTAGCTCTTATTGTTCACATCACTCCACATCTTAGATGTCCATTTTTGAATGGAAGGTTAAGTAGGACTGGTTATTGTTAAGGTTCATTTGTTGTTCTTTCAGCTTGCACTGTTTAACTTTTGCAGTAGTCTAACTTTTTCATGGGGTGTATTGGGTTTTGGTGCATTCTGGTGCACTTGGAAGCTTATTGGGGCAGTGTGTTAGGATGCTAGTCCTGTTCCCATTTCTACACTATTGGATTTGAGGGCTTATTGGAGTGGTGTGTCAGGACACTAGTTCTGCTCCCCTTCTTTCTACCATATTCTGGCAACTTGGTGTATTTGAAATGCTAATCCTATTCCTGTTTCTATGCTGTTCAGCTCTAGTGCATGTGGGAGTGTTGTGTTAGGATGCTAGTTCTGCTTCCATTTCTGCATCAGAGACTGGGGAGCTATTAGAAGCAGTGTGATGGGATTGGGACACTACCCATGCTTATTTTCCTTGTTACTAGATTACATGCACCCATGTTTGTGATTAGCATTGTTTTTGCCATTGAGTTTTTTTTCTTTACTTATCTGACTAATGTCCTCAATTGCACCATCAGTCACAAATAGTTCCTTAAATAAGCCTGTGCTATCTGTTTGCAGGTTTATGGTACTTTACATGCATTCCTACAAAGTGTTTGCTTTTGTGGGGCAGGTGGTAGGATGGTCTTCCAGTCTGGCTCAATGTTTAATGTTGGATTGAATTGTAATTGAGTTCCTTCAAAGTCATGTATTTTTACTTCCAAGGCCAGCTTAGCAAGGGGTTGGGCTCTTCTTTGTTGGTCTGGCCTTGGCTTTAATTTTGTGTTTGTGTTTTTGTTTGATTTCTTCTTGGTTAAGATTTCTTGGGTACATAATTGCTCATTTACCAGGTCTTTTCAACAATTCTAAAGGTCATATGTAATGCTATTTTATTGCCTGCAAATGATGAAAGGATTTGTGTCACTATTAAGCCAGGTTATACAGACCCTTTTGAACTGTACATCCAATATGATATTGTTCCCATGCAGCACCACACCAGCTCATGCCCACATGGATCCCTGTCCTTCACAATGCACAGAGACATTCTATTTATTACACAGTAGATATGATTCTATGCATAGCCCACTTCTTCCTGGGCTGATGTGATGATGGGACAGAATTCTTAGCATAGCCATGTGCATATTAAGGGTATGATGGCTGGAAAGGGGATGGTTGGTGAGTGTTGAACTTGAACAATATGCTGGAACAGAGTGGGTGATGTATAGTAGTTAGAGAGCAAGGTTTGTGTGCCCACTCTGCTTTTCACACAGACTAATGCCTGCTAGTGTTGCCATGAGGTGAATTGAGTCAAAATGAAGTGTGTTTTTCCATGAAGTTCAATCCAACTCATTGCATTGAGACCATTTAAAGTGGCCTCTGTTCAATTCCTGAAGCAAGAGTGAACTTTTAGGTAACATAGGCTGCATCTCCAGCCAACCAAATGATTTTATCAAGCTTGGACATTTCTAACTAAAACTGCCATTGGCTAATAGAGAGCTCACTGAGGGAGAAGCTTATTTGGATGTTGCATATGGCCGAAATGGCAATTTGATGGACACTTTAAGGAATGACAAAGTAAAAATAATATGGTCCCTGATCTTTTCTGTACCAAGCATTTTGCCACACCATGCCTAGAATTGCCATGGAATGAATTGTGGTGATACAGGAGAGTAAGAGAGTTGGATGAGTGTGATAGGGCCTTGTGTGTGCAGTGGACAACACAGGTAAATGTATATATTAGCAAGACAATGTGAAGCATGATAGTCTACATGAAATGGTCAATTATACTACCAATGTCTATGATAGTGCTATTGAGCGACACCACATCAATGTCATATTGCATTGGTATCACGTGTAACACATGAAAAAGCCAGATCTGATCAGAAAATAAATGAAAAAAGATATCTGCACATACATGACTGGTATTAATAGTGTAAGGAATGAAATCAAGCTATTAGTTGTTGTTGTCATTGTTCTCATCCTTGCCTTCACCATTGCCCTTGTCCTTGTCCTTGTCCTCACCCTCACCATCACCCTTGTCCTCATTCTCATTCTCACTCTCATCTCCATCATTATTCTTGATGAAAATGTTCAAGAACTGTAGAATAGTGCACTTGGGACCCTTTCCCACCAGCTTGTATAGTGCTGCTTTCTTTGAGTGAATCTTCAGAAAATTGTTGACATGGTCAAAATTCAAGCCCTTGAGTAAAAGTGCTAACTCAAATGTCCCTCTGGTTGGTTCTCCTTCCTTTTTGGGCGCATCAACTAGATACAATAAGACACCAGTGCCTGTTAGTACATTGGCCTAGATAGATATGAGCAAAATTAGTAAAAGACATCATTTGTACACACCTCATCCAAAAGACAGTACACAAAGTCTTGGAAAAGATGGTATGTGGCTAATGGTTCCATATTGTGTTTGGAGCAACCTTTTAGATATGTACATTTGGTGGTGGCATCAGGGTGGTTGTTTCAAAAGTTGATAATCAAGCAGGAGAGGCCTTCGATCTTTTCATTGGCAATACTGGTATGTGCAGTTGTTCTATGCATGGTCAGAGCTGTGTGACTGATTGTAGCTATACATTACAGAATTGTGATGTCATGGGATCTTACCTATACACCTTATACTAAGAACTGATGGTTTGGTGTAACCTTCATGAAGAACAGCCCCTGATCAACATTCCAGATGAAAGTCTCATTGATGTTCTGTAGTTGGATGTTGCCATGGGAGGTGACTAGAGTGAGGGCATGACAGTAGTCCTTCAGTAAAGTTTGATTCAGAATGCCCATGACTGTGTTAGAAGCATCATTCCAAAGACAAGTTTGGTTGTCCATGACATGCAGCAAAAAGGCAATTTTATACAAATTCAGGGAGGAATTGAGGTTCACCTTCAAGGTGACAGGAACCTTGTAGCTGCCACCAGGAGCTACAGGTGGGCTGTCAGGGGCTGGTTCCAGCCTATATTGTTCTGGAACACTTGTGACTTTCATTGCATGTTGTATGGAGGTGAGAACTTTCTTGTGGCTATCTTTTGGGTGAAACAAAAGACTGAAGCATTTGTTCACAAGGCACTTGAGGTTGGGGAGCAGGATTTTTCTAAAGTTGGAGTTGAGTTTCATGTACTGAGAGTTGGGATGTATGTGACCAAGTATAAAAAATTACTGTCTTTTCCAGTAGTCATCCATGGACTTGGGAACTGCTGCCCAGCCAAAAGTCACAAGTGGCTAAGTGTGGCTAAGTGTGGCTGGTTATCTGAATGATGCAATGTTAGCCAGCCATGAATTTTCAACCAATCCAAAGAACAGCTGAGATTAGAAACTCCATGAAATCATGCACTTTGCAACTAGTTTTATTAGCCATAAGGATACAAGATGGACGGACAATCCCATGTGTTCACTGTTGTTCATGGCTGCTTGACACACCGCAGACCACTGGATTCAGGCTATTCAACTAAGGAAAGAGCTCATATGTACATGAGAACATAGATATCATGTACATTGGGCAATACTACAGGTTTAAAGTAATAAAAACTAGTATGTATGTGGAGTACAGGGTGTGGTCAAGCTCAACATGATAACCAGGATTGATATTATTGTATTATGAATTACTTGATGTTGTTGGGTTTGTTAAGTACACTGCTATTATCAACACATCAGAATACACTGGTGGTCATCACATTGAACTCTATCTTCTTCTTCTTGTTCTCATTGCCAACTGAAATACTTACTAGAAGAGGTTATTTGGCCTTTGTCTTGCCTGCATACTCTAGTACAGTTGAGGAATCAGAAGTATTTTCTTGTTTAATACTGGTGTTGGAGTTGTTTGTGCTTGCATGGTTATGGAGGTTATCATCTCATCCAGAGTAGTATCAGCCTTCCAATTGTTGGAGCAAAGATGGAAAAAAGGAAATCTAGTATACATTGATCAGACAAAGAATTTGTGTGCATGCTTAGTGTATTTTGTTCAGGTTGTTGGGCAAAGGTCAAACTTGAGTAAAGTGTAAAGGAGGGATTGTGTGTAGTCTCACATGCACTGCTGTTCTTGTCTACTGACAACTACACCACCTTCATCTTCAACAAATGCCATAGTACCAGCATTGTCATTTTGGCTTGTCTTGAAAAAACCAGTCTTCTGATCTACAAGATAGCTGGCCTTGTTCCAGTATACAATGGCTGGATACTTTTTGAGCTTTGTCTGGCTCATATACATCACAAAGTATGGCCATGAAGGCATCTAAGGACAATGAAACTGGTGCCTGAGTAGTTATAGTGGTGGTAGCAGCAGCAGCTATGCTATTGTCTTTGAGGCTCTTTGACAGCATGTCAAATCTCTCCATAACTTGCTTGAAGTCCTCACTAATGAATGAGATAATTTGAGTAGTATGATAAAAAAGATCAGAGAAAATTTACCACAATGTACAAAGTTTTCCATCCAACACTGTATTTTTCATTTGAAGTCTAGTGATCTTATTCTTGAGGTCTAACACTTTCTTCTTAAGGAAACAAATCTTTTGTGGATCATGGTACCTCAAGTTCTCCTTTTGTACCTCCTCTGAGTTGGGCAGCTGATTGTGGATGTATGTGCCTCTGGAAGCCTGGCAGGAGTCATGAGATGTTAGTGTACATAAAGGAGGTAATATTGATTGTGTGTGAGATGGAAGCTAAAATAACAGATGGTTATAGTCATGACAAGTAACATATGAGAAACCTTGCTGGTGTAGTATAATATAGTCCATTATGGGATGTGTTGCAAGGGCATGCTTGTTTCTCCCATTCCTGATAATGTTCTTCTAGAGAGGATCTCAATTGCACATTCAGAAAATGAGAATCCTAATTGAAGTTTTCAGGTGTGAAATTGGCTGGTGGTTGAGGTTGTGGCAGACTTATAGTAGGAGACTTCAGGGGCATTGGAAGGGCTGTATGTCTAAAATCTATCCCATTTGTGTAAAACTTATCATCACAATGATAGATTCTATTCATGATAGTAGCAGGAACTAGTATCATTAATGACTATGAGGGTTTTGAAGAGAATGAGAATTGCTCAGTTATCCTATGTTAATGGCCATCTTGGATTGCTTTCCTTGTCTTGTTGTGCCTCAACAACAAATCCCAATGGCCATCAAATCCATCTACAATGTTCAGACATTCAGGAATGTTCTTGTTCTTGAAATTGACAATCTTTTTGACTAGTTGGCCTACATATGTAATGGCCAACTAGTCAAAAAGATCAACTTTACACCAAAGGAGCCTGGTCCATTCATGTATATGTTATTCTTCAAACTTATGTAACTTGAGCTGATACTAATGTCTTTGATAAGAAACTCATCCTACACCTTAAGAATGCCTCAAAGAAAGTCTATAAGGAGGATATTGACTCTGATGATGAGGATGGGGACTCAAACCCTATAGATAAGATTAGCAGAAAGAGTGTAAAGGGCCTTGAAGCTGATATTATGGTCAAAATGTTGACATAACTCTTACATATATGCTACATTGTGCAAACACTTATTAAACCTTTTACACAGTGATATCAATGCAGGTGCTTGTGAGCCTGCTGCCTCCAAGCCAGCCAATGCTATTGGTTGTTCTTGGAGGGGTTCTGAAAAATCCATCTTCTCTCATATTCAGTGTTTTTGAAGACTCCAACTTGGTCAGCAACAATAACAATGATGAGAAATCCAACAAAAAAATCATCTCATTTGAATGGCCTTCTTATTGCACTGTCTGTCAGATCACCTCTACCCTGCCAGTCCATGCACTTTATGCCATCCACACCTTTTCTGTCTCAGTCAAGGCCATCATTGATTAAACTAGAACTGGATGCATTCATGTTTCTGCTATCATTGCTATCAAACACTTTGAACTTCTAGTTATATATTTGACATTGTAAAATGGTCAGAACATTGTCAATTTATGTCCCTATTGTCTGCATCTGAAATGAGAAAGCCATTGAGAAGTATAATATTGTGTCCTGGTTGCTCAAACATAAAGAAATAATCTTTATTATCAACCTTATGTGGATTCATGGAAACTATTTGTTCAATTGATAAGATAGGAATGACTATAAAGAACTATTTACCAAGGTACTTGCATAAGTACAGTGCTCCACTGGATTGACACAGCAAAGGCTGGTGTTACAATTTGCCTCTTTCTTCCTGTTTTTTCACAGACACTATTTTCTTTTCCTTTATAATGACACCTTGTTAGTTACTTTTCTTCCACAACATTTCATGTTGTTCCTTGCCTGTCTTGACAATAGTTTTCTCTTTTGTTCTCAGTTCATGCATATTTTCCTTTCATACAAATACCAGTTGCATGTACATGTAACCCTAAGCTAGTTCTCCCTAGACTTGCCTGGCAATCTATTGAGTCTCACAACTTCCAAACCATTTGGTTGTTCGGCTAGTCTCATTCCCAACATATCCTCATCCCCTCAAGTCACATCACCCCCTTCAATCCTAGTCAAATCTACATTTCTAGCTGGCATCATTCTTCACTTTCTAGAGCTATGCTCATCCTTATCCAAGCCAAGCATAACCAAAAAACTAGCTTCCCAAGATCACCTACCATTATGTAGCACCCTCCCACCATTGCACACCCACCACACCAAAACCCCTGTCTCTGGAAAGCCCACTGTCTATTCTACCAAGAACCACAACCCCATCTGGAATCCTCTAGCTCCTCTATCAACTCTAAGGGTGTCCACTTCATTGACACAGAACCTCCTTCTCCTTCTCCTGAAATCATTTAACTTGGATGAGACCTTGTGCATCAGCTTTCTGCTAGTGCTGTTATCCCAAAAAAACCCACACCACCTTTGCCCATATCTATCTCTTGTTATGGTCACTTCATATAACCTAATCTTTCACACAATTAGCTTATTTATTTCCTCTTATCCTTTATTTATTTTTAGACTTTTGGTTGCATCCAAATCTGGAAGAGCCCCTATCCCAAAACTATAACACTATATACTTGGGCTCTACCTAGTACCTGCTTCTTTTAAGGCAAGCAACCTGCCTTTTATAAATATATAATTTTCTTCTATAGTATATGCTGGGTATATTCCTTACCCAGAGCTGTACCCACCCTTTTATGGTAACTGTATTCCATTTTATGGCTATGCTGCCACATCCTTACATTATGTGCATAGTATAACTTATGTTTTTCATTTCTTTCACATATGTTTCTTATTTCTATCATATATACCTTAATGGTGTATTGTGCAGTATGTCTACCATGCCAAACATGTACAAATCCTATAGAGTAGTATTTAAGCTCTAAGACAGCCTCTGTCGAACCTCAGTTAGATTCTTCTGGAGTTTTCCCCAACTTCTACCTACTTGACTATTTGCAGTCTAAGTTATCTAGTGCTGACCTGTGAATGCTATGTGTTTTGGGTTGTTTCATCTCTAGCCAACCTAGGATTTGCCCTATTATACATGAAGAAAGGAATGGTCCTCACCTAGGCTTCTATTTACTCCCAGAAAGCATTGACCAAGGCTCTTTCAGGATTGTCAAAGACTTTATTAAAGACTTTGAGAAAACGTTCAAAAGCTCAAACATTCAAGCAAAAGCCATCACCTGGCTCACCAACACCAGAATACAGAATGATTTATTTCTTCCAAAGTACCTGTTCCAGTTCAAACTCAAAGTTGTCAAAGCAGTCAATAGTTTCTACTTTCTTGGCATGAGGGCATAGACTGGAGCATTGTGGGAGGGAAGAAGGGGAGGTGCCATTGCAGTTTTGGGTGAAATGGCCCTTTTTTTGGCAGCAAAGGCATATCTTTTCTTTAATATACTTGATATGCTCTTTGGGGGTAAGGCATGTGAGACAATCAATATTCATGATGTTGGGGTCCTTTTGAATGGAATGGACAGGGGTGCAAGGATGGAAGGAAGAAGTGGTGGTGTGTGATCATTGCTTAGTGATCTGGGTGGCATGGTTTTTCTTCCAGACAAAAAGGTTGATTTTTTCATACCAGATTGCAACTATGAAGGGGAATGTGTTGAGGGAGTACATGTGGTCCATGAGCCAAAAATGAATACCTGCTTGTAGGTATGTAATGATAGTAGAGGCATAGGTGGTTTCATCAAGCTCTGGCATCACCCATCTCCATCCAAGAAGCCAACAAAGAAAAAGTTGTAATAGGATGGCTTTTCACCAACCTAAATGATGCTTTAGCTGAGTATCAGCAGGATTTTTAGAATGGAGGCACTCCCTAAAGTAGCTTTCATACAAAATATAATAGTATCTCAGATTGAATTGAAACCTCACTTCCTATACATCCCAATTCAGCTCATCACCTCTGAGAATACCTTTAAAGTCATCAAAACAACCACCCAGATCTGTTGCATAGACTGAAACTTCATCAAATGGAACCAACCCTGTTTAAGTTGCTTATAGGAAAGAAACCATCAATTTTGCACCTTTAAATATTTGAATACAGTGTTTATGTGCATTTTCCTAATAAGATTCATTAGAACAAGCTGCAGCCTAAATCACAGCTAATAATCTATTTGGGTGCCTTTATTGGCAGTGTATCCAATTCAATTTTCATAAGGCTAAACAACTCTATGTTCACCTTTGTGCATGCCATACTTGACAAACATCTTTTCCTAAGATGCCCAAGGGCTTGGCTACACCAGTAAGTTGTGCTTCACACAATCCTCCACCAAATGGTGATAGTCATTTTGATGATGATTCCTCTTTCCCTGGCTTTGATAACAATAAGCTAGTCTTTAGACCAGCAACTCTGCCTCCAGTTTGTGTGGCTACTCTACTGCCACCTTTACCACCTGCTCCAGTCACTCTATCTCAAGCTTCACACCCACCTTTGGCTGCTCCATCTGCACTTCCATGGTGTTTCAAGTACACTCACCATGCATCTATTTGACCCAGCAACATTTATGGTGAAGACCATCATCCTATCCAACAAGTTCAGGATATGAACAACACCACTTGTTGGTGTAATATGGTGGAAGAATCCTCATTTTGATTGTCCACTAAGCCAGTAACACTGGATATTCCCAATGATCTCTCTTATTTACCATCTTCTTTTGAAAAGAATGTTGAATGTCTCACCAGGAAAGGAGGAGATGCACTATTGCACTACCTATGTGCTTACATAGTATTTCACACTACAGTGAACTATCAGGATTGGAACTATTATAACATTAAATGGCTCTCTTTGGCAAAGTGTTTTTTATGGTACAAAGCCTATGAGGATGAACTTCAAACAATGAAAAACTGCAAGGTCTATGAGGTTGTTAATTATCCACCCAACCACAAGATCATTAAGAACTGATGGGTGTTTGATGTCAAGTCAAACAGTCACAAAAAGGCCTAATTGGTGGCAAAAGGCTTCACCCAAGTTAAAGGACTCAACTTTGATGAGATATTCTTGCTAGTTGTGCAGTTTGAAATGATGCAATGTATGTTTGCTCTTGCCACCCTAAACAACTAGCACATTACTAGACTTGATGTATAATCTGCTTTCCTATATGAAGAGCTTTTTAAATAGCTTTACATGGAGTTTCCTGAAGGATTTTCTCCAACCAATATAAAGGGAAAAGTCCTCCAACTACTTTGTGCCATTTATGGCTTGAAACAGGCTGGTCTGGCCTGATAGAGATTTTTAACAAGTTAATGGAGACACTAGGCTTCAAGCAATTACAAACTAATACTGGTCTATTCATATAACACAAGGAAAATAATATCATTCTTGTGATTGTCTACATAGATGACTTCCTTTTTTGCAAACCAAACAAGGTGCTTATAAACTGCTTGATGGCCATGTTTATAAAAAAGTGGAAATATTATGATCTTGGAAAATCTTATGAATTCATCTGAATGTATATTCATTAAAATGGTCAAAAGCTCTGCCTAGACCAAATACCATATCTTGACAAGGTGCTTGAGTGATTTGATATAATCAATGTGTGTATCACTTACACTTCTTTTGTTAAACTCAGGTCCTTCTAGGTAGAGAGTTGGAAGTTTTGGAGTGTTGGAGGTATTGAGGGGGTACAGAGCAAGTCAGAAAGGGGTGATGACTTTTGGCACAGGACTTATGTGTTGTGTTCTTGTATTTGTGGTCCTCAGAGTTGGAGGTCAGAGGAGAGTCTTAGAGACTCAAGTGCAGGAAGGTCAGGAGGAAGTTAAATTGATATTCAAACCAAGATATTTATAGCAAATTTTACAAGGTTTATATACTCCAGAGTTACACCAGATTTCTAAGCTGAAACAGACTATTACCAGAGTATTGGTAATATTGGTAATACGGAACTAAAGATTGAGTAAGATGGAAAGGAGATGTACCAGAATACCAGAGCTGTGCAAAGCACAGGTCTTGGAGGAGAACAAAAGATGAAACTAGTACAAATAGGGTAAGTAAGAACAAGGATTAACAAATGAGAAACGGAAATGGTCTGAGGATCAGGTGATTCAAGGATAGGGGAATATGCCCAGAGTTGGTGTGGAGTTGAAGAGTGGAGACAAGAGTTGGACTTATAAAAAGCAGCATATGACATCTTTTCACTAAAGTATTAACTGGTAAAGAATAAGTCTTTTGTCAACCTAGCTCTTTGGACATGATTTCAGACAGTGATTCATTATTGTATTTCATGATCAGCATGTAACTGGACATTGCATTCACAGTTATCCAACTTGTGAAAATATGCACCAATCCCTTCAAGGAGCATTTAAGTGTGGCCCTTTATATTTGCCACTATTTTGTTGGCACTTGGCACTATTTACTCATTTATGATGGAGCTGATGGAAAGGAATTGATTGCATGTACAGATTTGGATTGGGGCACTAATATAGAAATGTTCTACTTTTAAACTGGCTACTTTATAAGACTGGCCAATAGTACATTTTTTTGGAATTTATACCAATAGAATCTTGTTGCTCTGTCCTTCACCCAAGCAAAATACATGGCCTTGAGCAATTGTTCTTACCAGGCCATATGAATTCATCAAATAATGGGGAAGCTTGGTTACAACCTTGCTCTAATTTCTCTTTATGGCAACAATTAGAAGTTGCTGTTTATCATACAAAATCCTATTACAAAAAACAGTTAAAACACATACAGCTTTATTATTACTTTATATGGGACAAGCTGAAGAAGCACAAAACCATTAAGCTTCTCTTTATCCTAGGTTTTGTTACACTTGACCCAGGTAAATGCAAGCATAAACTTAAGAGACAGAGAGACAACATTGACTAGAATACAGGATGTGGCCTAGAGACATAGGTTTGACTAGGATCAATGACAGGGAGCAACAGTAATGATGAGAAGAGACTAAATTAGATGGAGATGAAGCCAGGTAAACAATCAGACAGACTGGAAGAGGCAATTACAAATTACAAGATGAATTGCAAGGCAAGTCTTGAGTATAACTAGCCTAGAGTACAGCAGTGTGTGCTAGTTATGGTACATGTCTCAGGAGAATACCTAAGAGATTAGGTAAGTGGATTTTACTAATATTATAAGTACAATGCTAGGGGTGGTCAGTAAAAAAGGAAGAACAACAAGAGAAGTTCTACTCAAAGAGGAAAATAAGAGTAGCATAGGAAGGAATTGTAACAGGTTCTGACAATCCTGCAAATATGTTTATCAAGAACCTCAGATATGTTTTGTTCAAGAAGTTCTGCTCCCAGCTTGGTTTGATTTTCCATGATTTGCCAGTTTGATTTATTTACTATGTGAATAACTATTGGATATAATCATATTTGGTACACTTATAGCTTATGTAAGCAGCACTTACATCATACCATAGCTTACCTTTAGTCTTTCTTTAGTGACTTCTAAGTATTCTACAGATATGTACAATACTTATCCTTAATATACAGTAACTATTGAGTATTTTACAATAACTAATCTATATTTGCATACTATGGGCACTAGACAAGGGGGAGTATTGATGATTAGTCTATCATAAGTAGTAATTATTAGTTATATGCCCCTATATATATTTAGTATAAACACCTTGACTTTTTATTGAGTTTAAATAGGACTTTTAATACTTTTTGAACTATTACCACCATCATCTAAGTGTTATCAAATATTTCACCAGGTATATATTGGTTTCTACCAGTTTCTTTCCTTAATGGTCACTATGTGATAGCTGGTGGATATTTATTATCTCAACACTTTGGACTACTTAGTATCTTTTTTTGGTTATTCTTGTTCTTCATCTCCATTATATTAACTTCTTCTATACTAGCTTTACATTTTGATAGTTAATAGAATAGAAGGTGTGTTTATTCATTACATAGTGTTTTGGCCATGCAACTGGAATGTAAATAATGAACATTTTGCAAATGGTAATAAATGTCAATAAATTCTAGGAAGTATCAAATAGTTAAGTTTAGGTCCTTTAATAGAATACCCATGGAGATCAGGCTTGTATTACAAGCAGGTATATGGATTACTGGTGAGAGTTGGATATGTTGTCCACACCAGTTAATGATAACAGTGCCTTCATTTTTAACAAATGCAAAACCATTTGTAGTATTAAAGTATTAAGATTTTGTTATATATTACTTTTTGACCAAGTCCAACTCTAGATTTTGGACTCAACTACTGTATATGCAAACTCTGGACATTTCTTTGCATTTTCTGGTCACATGATCTCTGGATCTTTTTATAACTCCTTTTGTCCTTTATTGTTTTTCATCTCCATTCTATGTTATTCCATTTGTACTAGCTTTACACTTTGTTTTTCTTTGATATACTTGTGCTCTATATAGCTGTCATATGCCACCCTTTGACTGAGTCCAACTCTGAACTCCAGATTTATCCACTTACAAACTTCAGACATTTCTCTGTGACCTTTGGTTATATAACCTTTAAACCTACCCATAACTCCATTTGTTCCTTATTGTTTTCTGTATCCACTTTATGTTATCTTTTTAGTACTAGCTCTGCTTCTTGTTTTCCCTGATAAATCTGTGTATAGCACAGCTCTAGTAATTCAGCATTCTCCCTTTCGTTTTATTCAGCTTTTTTATTCCATATTACTAATGTACATTCCTCTGGCTACACTTCATTCTGTTTTATGAATCCAATGCTACTCTATTGTATATAAACTTCTGTAATTACAGTGTAGTATCTCAGTTTGAAAATCAACATAATCTCCTTTGAATTCTTTTTCTTTCTCTTGCACTTGAGTCCTTGGACTTTTCTCTGACTCTCTGACCTTCTGACCCTTGAGGACCACAAGTACAAGGATGCAACACATAAGTTCTATGTCAAGAGTCCTCACCTCCTCTAACCAACTCTGTATCTACCTCCACTCTGACCTAACTCTGGACCCTTGCCCTTGAAGGACCTAGTTTTAACAATAGCTCTAGCCTTCTGGTATTTTTTACTCTATTTTACTCATGCTTTATAATTCTCCATTCTATTTTATTTAGATTTTCAGTTCCTTTAATTATACTTTGTTCCATATTATAAATCTAACACTGCTAGCTAAAAGCAATACAGATTAGCATAACAATTGGTGCAATACAAGAATGGACATACCTAGGCCATCCACACCACCCAGCCATTACCACATATATTCCATAGACCAGCTGAACCCACCACATTGACAAGAACAAGTCAGAACATAACCTAAAAGAGTTAGTACTACCAAGCAGACTTATCAAGTCATGCAACTGCATCAAGATTGAATCAGACAAACTGGATGCATCATGTATGATATACATGGATTATTTATGGTGGGAACAACCATAATATGCAAGCACAAAGCTGCAATGGTAATTGTAAATAACTAGACATGAGACTTTGGCAACCTAAGCCATGACTTACCATATTGGGCAATTATTTGACCACAGTGTGACATGACCTCACAGATATCACACAAACACTGCACAACAGATGCTATAACACAGAAACTATATGATTTTCTTAATAGACATTTAATATATCTTTTTATTATTAGAGCAAGCTATTAGAGCTCAGCCCTTATGCTTGAGGGGGAGTATTGGATATATCCATATTTGGTATGCTTTGACTTACATAAGCAGTATTTACATTGTACTATAGTTTATCTTTAGTCTTTTCTTTAGTGACTACTAAGTATTCTATATTATTAAAAACAGTTACATGATATTGAATCTGACCCTCTCAAGTTCAATATGTCTTTTTTTTTCTTTTATTGTACCACCTGCACTTCTTTCTTTTCATATTTGTTAATTCACCCAATTTATCTTTTTATCCTATATTTGGCTCTAGACTGGACTTGCTGAAGTTAAGCACACCCTTGTCTTTACCCACATTTAAGCTCAGACTTCTCTTCTCCTCACCTAAGTCATGTCTTACCCATGTAGGCATAAAACTGAGGTAAGTTACTTAGTTCCACCCCTTTTTACCTATATCTAGCTAATATATATAGTTGGCTGCACTATCACTACTATAGACTCTGACACTTGACCACACCATGTGGTTCTACAATATCAAAGATCAGTGTCAGTACCTAACCATTGCAAGAACCACTCAATGGCAGCTATAGTATCCCTTTTCTTTCCATACTCCTTGAATACACTAGGGTTTATTTTGATTTTGCATTTGGACCACTTGACATACACCTGTGTCTCTTTGTGCTTTATCTTTGACTTGCTAAGGGAAATGTTGGTGAAGAAATTCTTGGCAGATAGGAGTGCCTTTTTCATTTGGTGCTGGTTATGATATATTATGTAGAGCTTGTCAAACTTGACTTATATAAAAGAAAAAGAAGGAGCTGATTGGATAGAAAAGTGGATCATTGTGTAGGATGGTCCTGAAGCTGGAATTAATGATATGGATGTGAACAATAAAGTCTTTAAAGGGGTTATCATTCCATATTCTAGTTTTGAAGATCTTATTTGTAAATGATCTTACTTGTGTAAGTAAGAATTGCAAACTAGAGTGGATGTAGTCTGAACCTCCACTCATGGGTGAATGTATTGATAATGGCCATGTAAACAGAGACTAGATTTTTTTGGTGGGTAGGCCAGGATATGTTTTTTAAAGATGTCATCACAAAAAGCTGGCATTAGTGATCAGTAATGTATTCAAAAACAATATAAGATAAATCTCTATGATAACAGTCAAGTTCTTTTCCCAGAGCATGACTGCAAGTTTTGGCTTTGTATTGTCATTGAAGGCAGAATATGTTCTGAACTATTGATGACCTGCTTGGGAATAAGATTTTATAGTAAAATGCCATCCATCAGACTAAGGATATGTTTGGAGATGGTGATGTGATGGGAGAAAGAGATGGTAGTGATAAAGATGATACATTCATTTCATATAACAAACAAGATGTGCTTGAACCATTACATGCCTTCAAGGAGGACCATTGTGTTAAAATGTATGCATTTTTCTATGGTGGATTTTTGATTACCTATGCATTTTGATTACATAATCTAGTACTTACATTGGACTTGTACTGAGGTTCCTATAAAACTCATGTCTGTTCAGAGTATTTTTTCAATATTGAAAAACTTGTTATACCCATGAATAACAACCTGATGTTTATTGTCACTTGGAAGATCCTTGGAATAGAGACCTCAAGCAAGTATAGGAAATGGTAAGGGGACATAGTAGTACTTGAACTTGCTCATCTTCCAGCATTATATGAAAACAGATGGATTTGATGGGGTTGGATATACAGTTGAATGAATAAGCTTAGAGTCCAGGGATTTGTATGTGATGTGATGATAAGCTGGAAGTCATTGGGAGAAATATTGAAGTTGGTTTGCATAATGGTATAACCCAGCCAATCTTGTTCTTGTCATTCTTTTACTATCAATTGCACTCCAGCTCTGGCTCTGTTCTTTTTATCAAACCATCTAGGCCCAAATTCTAATATTGCTGCCTGCTCTCCCACATTCAGCCATTACTTTTTCATTTTTCTCCCTCATTATCTCCACCTGACTTACTATTGCTCTTTGCTTCTCCATATCCATTGTCATCCCAATATCCAGCACAACATCATAAATTATCCCCTTTATAAACACCTTGTATAGTTCATCATCTGATGCCACCCCTCCACTTTCTTTATGCTTGCCAGATTCTCTACTTGCATCTTAAGTACCTTTGTCATTTTCTTGATGGACTCAAACAACTGAATCACTATAATATGGCCTGCCTCATAAATGTTGAGCATGTACACTTGCTTGCTCTTTATTGATCTCAAAAGTGACTTTCACCACACTTTTTGAGTAATGTACTATTCTGCAGAAGAAACAAGCATAAAATTCATGAAATTGAAGGGCTATCTTACTTGCCACAATTTCTGCTGTAATTTCTATAGCATGGGGGATTGCTTCTGTTGAGATTATAGAGGTGATTTCTTCAGCATATATTGCTGGATCACAGACAAGATTTCCTTCTCATATCTTACCATGGCAGCAGCAACCTCTTCCTCATGCTTTCTTATCACTACCACCAGGTCTTCTTTTCTCTTGCCCATTACCCTAAGAGGTCTAATAGACCATATGAAATTGTAATCCAAATTTTATAATATTATCCATCTTGAAACTCTTATCATCATAATACAGCATGTGACATGCATAAGTGACAACAATAAGCAGATTGCACACAATGATTGAGAACACATATTGCAAAACTATTGCAATCAGGAATTGAAGAGGTGAGAAAAAACCACTGAAAAAAGTGTATGTACTTGGAAATCTATGATCATGATAATTAGAATAAAAATATGCCTGATGATGTGAATGGCAGCAGCTAATGCAATAGTGGTGCAGGATGTAAAGATATAAGCTATTATGCATTGCTGGCATCCTAGTAATCTGACCCCACAGAGTACATATATAGCAAATGTCAGTGTCTCTACCATCAAGAAGTTTGCTATCAAAAAATGCAGTCAATCAAATTATGAACCTTGGAAGAGCAATAAGAGTGTTTATATTGCAAAAGGAAAATTGTGGCAGCCAAATATACTCCATGAACTTGGGTATAGATAGCATGATGTACTTTCCATCATTATCAAGACCTTGTTGGATTCCTGCAACTTTGCTACTGGATGGAAATTGAATTCATGCCTCTTACAGCTTCAAGAATTCCTTTCAGCTTCTTTTTCATGGAAGGGGCCAATTCCTTTGACAATTTGTCAACTTGTGAAGCCAGGTTATATATCTTTTATAAAAAATCAACTTGTTTGTCTGTTTTCCTGAGGTTAAAGTCCTTTTAATATATGAATATCTGTATGCTCTTGTTAGCAATATGCTACTGGGGTTATGGTCACTAATAGCATTACCAACTCCAGCTTGAATTACATGTATCAAGAGATAATCTGTTATGGTTGTGCAGCTATGTTTGTTCATATTTCTCTTTTCTTTCTTTTACTTCAATTCCAACTTATGCTGGGAACACTATTTGTTTGTTGTCTTGCTGAATTAACAGCATCTTTATTTAGCATTCTAGACCCCAAACCATTCCTTTGGATCCAACTGGTAAAGGTTCCAGTATTATTCTTTTTGTTTTTATGTGCTTCCATCAAACAATTTACACCTTTGCCATTTCTCTTACAACAGCACCATTTTCCCATTATATTACATGTTCTGAAGCATTTCATCACATTTTTGATTATTCCATTGCTTAGTTAAGAATTGCATATATTAACCTGCTGCCATATATACTAGACTTTATTCTTAATCTATGCAATACTAGTATAGAAGTTTGAGGGAATGAGTCAAGATAGTACACTTGGATTGCATAGATCAAGAATAAAGACTAATGTATATACAGCAAAGGTCTAAATACTCTAGTGGTACATAAGCAGTGGAATGTGATGGAATTGCATGGATGACTGCAAATAACATACATATATGAGTAATGTGGGAGAATGCAGAAAGACAAGGCCATCATGAGAGAGGTGGCTGAGTAGGTAAGTAGTCTGGTAGAAATGGATTGAAACAGGTAGAACAATACTGGTACCCCTTCTGGTAGAAGCTGGGAAATGGCATGGGGCTAGAATGAAGCATAAAGATACTGCCAGTTCAGTGATACAATGAAAAGATAATGTTCCCAACCAGGCTCAGGATCAAAGTAGGAGAAAGAAAATAGAAAGATGGACACATGTAATAACTCAACCATAACACAGTTCTTTTTAAATCTTTGCACACTTTTGAGCCACTTTGTTCATGCTAAAGCATTTCTTTTATGCACACCACTCCTTACCTTAGGCCAATATCAGATTAAACATTGGCCTCACTCCTAACATTCTGCATTTTTTGTGTATGCTTCACATAACATAATTATGTCAGCACAAATATAAATGGCCATGATGAAGAACTTTATTATTGAGGCAGATCATAAGAGAAGTTTTTCTATACAGGCAAATGCAATTGCCTGGATGAGCATTCAGGATTAATCACACTCATATTTATCTAAAATGATCTCATAGATAAGAAATGGGATTTAATGTTGATGAGAGCTAATCATACAATCACTTCTTGGTATGAATTTTAGAAAGATATTTAAAAGGACAGTCTATTCTACAAGTTAGGGAATTCCCATAACATTTCCCTATAATATTATCAGTAACAAGGAAGAAATAGAAAAGGCACAAGCTGCACATATGAATTGACCAGGGCAAGTATTGCCAATAGATGCAATATAGATACAAGGTTCACCCCTATGGATTATTTTGTAACAGTCCAGCCTTTCACAAAGTCTGTCGTTCTGGATGATAACATCCTTAGTAAATTGTGTAACTAGCTGGACATTTGACATGGAGACTGAATGAATAAGTGGCACCATGTTAATTTAGGCCTTTATACTTAGTGGTAGCAGAAAGTTTGAAAACTTATTAAAAGATAACATTAGAATCAGTTAGTGCTGTCCAGTAGTAGCAGCAGCAGCAATATTATTAGAAAGTATGCTACAAAGATTGAGAATTGTATTAAGTTGTAGCATGACCTACCTATATTTGGCATTGAATGGATCAAAGTGTGGTTAAAGGAGGTGGTTAAGAATTACATGTTAGTCATGGCACAACTTACCAGAAGTGGTTGTGGTATCTGACAGGTGTTATATCTGACAATGGGAATAGAATGAGTCAAAGTGATCACACATAAGTCATGGGCATAACTTACAGATTGAGAATCACATATAAGTTGTAGCATGACCTACCAGAAGTCATTACCCACATGGCATGTAAGTCATGACGTGACTTACAAATTGAAAATCATGTGTAAGTTATAGCATAACCTACCAGAAGTTGTCACCCACATGGGAAGTACCTGACAGGTGTTATACCTGACAATGGGCATTGAACAGGTCAAGGTGCAATTAAGCAAATGGCATTAAGTTGTAGCATGACATACCTATACCTGGCATTGAATATCTAACAATGGGTATTGAATAGGTCAAAGTACAAATGAATTGAAGTACAGTTAAGCAAATTATATTAAGTTGCAGCACAACCTATCTATACCTGGCATTGAATGGGTCAAAGCATGGTTAAAGGAGGTGGTTGAGAAGCCATGGCATGACTTACCAGAAGTGGTCACAGTACCTGACAGGTAACTGACAGAAGTGAATTGCATTAGGTTGCAGCATAATCTACATATATCTGGCATTGAATAGGTTGAAGCACAGTTAAAGGAGGTGGTTGAGAAGTCATGGCACAACTTACCAGAAGTGGTTGTGGTATCTGACAAGTGTTATCAGGTGTTATACAAGTTGAAATGTGGTTAAAGAAGGTGGCTGAGAATTGCATGTAAGTCATGACATGACTTACCAGAAGTGGTTGAGGATTACATGGCTGGAAAAAAGAAATAGTGGATGAGTTATATTTGCCAATAAATGCTGGAAAACTGGCACCTCAGAGATTTGAAGACTTAGATATAATTACAGGCAAACCATCAGTAGACATATGACCACACTTTTCATACAAATACAGTAGATGACATGCACTGCAGGTGATTTTATTACTTGTACCTCTCTTATACCAATGACCAAGTCATGTCACAGGTGTTATGAAAAATAGGATGACAGTCCTTGACCCTAGATGGGCTTTGGCCCCTGATGGACTGACCTTAGCCCCTAATAGACCTTATTGTATATTTTTCACTTTTTTTACTCTTTTCTTACTTTATAGACATATGACACTTCACTTTCACACTTGTCATAGTTGACCCCAATGGACTATCTCTTATCCTTAACCCTGTGCCCAGTGCATAGTCCTTATCTCTTATTCATGACACGAGGCTGTGCCTTATCTTTCCTATGCACTTCTCTTCTATGCCTCATGCCTTTCTTTTATACATGCATTGCATGCATGTTTATGCTTCTTTTTTATCTCATGACATATCATGACTCACAATTCATGCAGTGTCCTTATGGTACGCTTTCATGATTCATGATCCATGCCTTTCACACATGTTCTATGCTTCTAACATGCACAGGTGGCATGTTCATGCTTCTATATCTCTTGATCCATGCTTGAGGCACATGTCAAGGCTATATCTTCCATTTCACATAGCCCTAAGGCTGTTCTCCTCATGGTGATACATATAGACACCACATGTTATAGACATATATGGATACTTATTAGTAGATCCAGTATAAACATGTACATATAGTAGAAGTAGTACATAAAGACCCAAGAGCTAGCCAGAGGACCTCAGCTTGTTCTCTTGGTTTTCCCCCTCCAATCTTGGTAACTAGAGAGCCTTGATGCATCCTCATCCCTTCTCGTTCTGTTTGAGCAACCTGTAGCATTTACAGTTAGGTGTCAACACCTTTATTGGTTGTTGGGTTGTTTCAACAGGACATAAATCAATGGAAGCTAATATGTATGCCTGTCACTCCTTAGCATGTCCTAACAGTAATGCATGCTTGAACATCTAGTATTGCTTGAAAAACTGGAGTTTCTTATCCAGTGACTTTGGAAAACATGTCTCTCAGATGATGAAATGCTTGAAAAAATCCACAAGCACATATGCAAGGATGGTTATGGGCTTGGGTAAGTGCTGTTAATCTTACAACTTGAATGGATCTTTGGTACTCACTTTTGATGTTCAAAATGATTTGAACCCTTACAGGAAGACAAAGTTCTGTGCCATCTGCCTATTGGGGCTAAATCAGACTTGCCATCAAGGGCATACTTTTGAATCCATCTGTTACAATTTACTCCTATTTCTCCTTTCTCTCACGGACACCACTTCCCTTTTCTCTACAATGACCCCTTTTCCCATCCATTGGCCGACATTACTCATCACTTGGTAGTCATCGTTTCCTCCCCACCTATAGCATTTTCCTCTCTTACTTAGTCACAATTCTTCGACATTGTTCCACAACGTTCCTTTCCTATCTCGACGATAGTTTCCTCTTTTATCCCTTGGTCCGTGCGCATTCCCCTTCACTTAAATACTGGTCGCACGCACATGTATTCTCTAAGCTATTTCTACTTGGGAATACACCAAGCTGATTGCCTACTACGAGTCCGTCTTATCGTTCGCCTAGCCGCTCTCCTCGATCTGTCACTCCACCCTTCTCTTAGTCCTTCTAGTCAGGCCAACGCCTCTAGACATCTCCGCGTCAGATCTAGCTTACGCTTCCTTTGACGTCGTTCCCTACCCAAGTTTACGCTCGCCCCTACCCGGGTCAAGCGTAACACCATCCACCTAGTCATGGTGGATCTGTGCATCAGTTTCCCCAAAGCAGTATGCATGAAATAGTTAGTCTACTTTTTCATAAATGAGAGATGAGTGTGTCTAGGTAACTGCACTGCATTAGATCATAGTTATAGGTGCTGATTGCTTTGTTATAAGATAGTAATATGCAAGTATTTTTCCATTTATGAATCCAAGCTTATGCTTCAATGAAGAGCCAATTAACTCCAATGATATTGATTCTGGGCAGCTGGTGTCAACAATATATGGGCTGTCAATCAACACAACAAGTGGTTGCATTTTGGCCTTGTGCTTCATACTGGAATAGAACCATTTTTAGAATGTATCTTATGGATAAAGATTTGGCATTTTAATCAAAACCCACAGCTGATCCTTTCATATTACCTCAAGACAGTATGCAACTTGGGCTGTAAGTTCATCCCTTTACACTCCTTTGTTTGTGTTTTAACATTACACTAGTTATTCCTCTGGTAACACAAAGTGACCCCAGCATAGAGAACTTTAGCATTACAAATGCCCAAATGTTACTTTATCAAATGCTTGATCCAACTCTTGAAGGCTATATCCAGCACTGCTGGATGTGCCTAATGAAAAATATAATTCCTAAAATAGTGTGGTTACAACTTTGCTGTTGCTTCACCCCTGGCTTTGAGTTGCTTCTCAACAAAGGTGTAAAGGCAGGCTGGTATGATGTTAACAACACTTTGCAGCAGATATATCATACTTACATGAATTGGCAGAATGGTTATTCATTGGTTATTCATTCTATGATTACAACAAGAACTTGATTCATATGTTGATCATGTAAATCACACCCACAAGCACCATGATTGTAACAAGGTTCATAACTGAATATTCCAGTGACTATTGTAGCTTATTGTTATATCCAGATATTACCCCATGGTATCCCACTGCTTATCCATTCATCTCCTGAGGACTATAGTGTGCTTGACTTCAAGATGAGTTCTCTGCCCATTTTGGCCTTACTCTGTGGATGCTTACACTGTTTCATTAGGTAACAATCACTCCTAAACTTGTCAATCAGATTTCACAGCAGTACATTACTTCCACAAACCCTGTCTTTGAACTAGTTCCTTTGGTGCTTAGTACTTTCATCAGTGAATGTTATGATCTTATAGGTTATCCTGTGAGGATGTGCAAATCTGTGTGGCAAGTTTATTCCCACCTTTTAGTTGCTGTCCAGGGCTATGTGGCAGTGCCACTACTTCTCACCACTCTGGATGCTGGTTCCACTAATGAAATAGATAATGGCAATTCTAATCTACTACCTAACCACTAGGATCTTCTCTACTGTAAGGCAAAAGGTACATACTATATGGGTGGCATCAGGAGGGGAATGGGATTTCATAAGTATCTCATCCATCCAAGTTCAATAATAGTTACTCATATATATTCAAATTAAAGAGGATAAACACATTATGAAGCTGGATAGATTAACTGAAGGGGATGAGCCAGAGATTGATATTAATGGGATAGATGCTATGCCTGCTATTCTTATTGACACCTTCTTGGACAAGGAGCTTGAAGTGGATAATGACATTAATAATTAAACATTGTATATATCAGTATATGTATATTGGTGCTTTACATCTTAAACTAATGGTATATGAAGTCCTGCAAAAAATCTAGCCATATGAAGTAAGTTTTGATAGGTCATGTGAGCACAATAGTCCAGCTTTCCATATCCAAGGCATAGAGTGTGGGGTTGATGGTGAAGTATGCACACATGGCTTTCATCCAGTGCATGGTGTCAGTGGGTTTTTTGGAGAAGTTGGTGGATAAGGCCATTTTGAGCTTGGTGGTGGACATAAGGGGTGATTGGAAGAGAGTAACTTGGATAGGACTAGGGGTATGAGTGGGCAGAGGTGTGAGGGATGAAGGGCTAGGTTGGGTTGACAGGAAGAGGCCTGTAAGCTGGGGTTTTTAGGAGCGAGGGGTGTACTGGGGGCATGGCACAGAGTTTTCATCATCCAACTGTGAAGGGCAAAAGCAAGAAGTTCTTGACAAGTGAGCTATGGTGGCAAAGGTGTATCAGTTCTGCTCCTAGATAGAAGGAATGGAGGGAGATTTTTAATTTTTTGTTATGCAAAGCATATGCAATGAGATTCAGAACATCAAGGGTAGTTAATGTTCAATCCAAGGGTCAAAGGGGCATGAAGAGAGTGCACAAGGGAATGAGCCTTGGCATAGACAGAGCAAATCAAGAGCTCGCAGAGGCTCACAAAGGTCCAGGAAAAGGACTAGATAGTATGCTTGTATTGCATAGATCAAGAATACTGTATATGGTGTGCAGCAAAGGTATAAATACTCTAGTAGTATATAATTAGTAAGATGTAATAGAAACACAAGGAATGACTGTGGACTGACTAAGGCTACTATGGAACATGGTAAGTATGGGAATACTAGGCTGTCATGAGAGAGATGAGCTAAGGAGATAAGTTGTTCATATGCATAAAGGAAAAGTTAGGGATAATACCAAGGACCCCTTCTAGTGGGAGCAGAAAGAACAGCATGGGATCACAAAAGTAGAGAGACATGCCGACAGTTCAGCAATACAATTAGCAGATAGTGTTCCCAGCCAGGCTCCAGGTCAAGGTAAGAAAAGAAAAAGAGGAAAACAAACT
Organism: Phylloporus cf. tubipes; assembly: GCA_038094315.1. Lineage (NCBI taxonomy): Eukaryota > Fungi > Basidiomycota > Agaricomycetes > Boletales > Boletaceae > Phylloporus > Phylloporus cf. tubipes. Next base: position 30,289 of record JBBPTZ010000052.1, read on the forward strand.
GATGGATGAGCACAAATGTAACAGTTACCAAATGAGACACAATACAAAAGACATTACTTGCTTACAAGAATATTAAAACCAAGCATTTTCCTAGGTTTTTCCTGTTAGAGAATATTTGTAGTTCCAAGATGCTTTGAATTTGATATTATATATTTCCTTTCATTGAATCTTTTCAATCTCTTGATTTCCCTTTGGTGAGAAACATTCAACTGTGATCCAAACAACAGCAAGATGATATGGAACTGGGCATGTCTTGCAAGATCAAATGTTTGGAAATTCCATGGCAAGAGAGTTGCAGCTGCCATCATTGACATTCCAGGTTCATTTGGATGACCACCTCATAATCCAGCTGAAAAAATCAACAGTGGCTACAAGGCATGGAAATACCATCTCTACCTCTGGGAGCTTGGACCTGGCCTTCTTTATGGCATATTTTCTGCTCCATATTGGAGAAACTTTTGCAAGCTCACACATACTATTCAACTTATCACCCAACATTTGATAACTCAAGATGAATTTATAGAGGCCAACAAACTCTTCAAGAAGTTTGCTTAAGAGTTTGAGATGCTCTACTATCATCATAAAGTTGAATGCATTTATTTTATTTGTCAAAGTGTCCATGCACCAACACACTATGCACACAAAGTCAAAACAAAGGGTCCACTGATCTGTGCATCACAATGGACTATGAAATGAACAATCAGTAATCTAACTGAAGAGTTACACCAATATTCCTGTCCATATGCCAATTTTACTGAACAGGCTATCCAATGTGCTAGAATCAATGCTCTGAAGGCCATGCTTTCATTAATCAATCCAATTTTTCAAGAAAAGGGTCCATCTATGGGCTCATTTGATCTACAAAATGGCCATGTCCTCCTTTCATGTCACAAGTGCAGTCAACATCCACTCTCTGCAGCAGAATCAATGTGCATTATATAGTGGATGAAAGAAAACACCCCCAACTTCCCAGAACTTCAGAATAACCAGAATTTTGCACAAAATGGGGCATTTAAAGTATGTCAATGGGCTCATCTCCAACTACCAAATCAACAAAAATGCCAATCACTTTGATGTGCTTGTGAACACCATGTTAATGCCTGAAAGTGTTATAATATCAAGGTAACTCCACCATGACAGACTTACACTAGTTTATCTCAGGCTATACACATTCATAGTTTCTTATCAACAAAAACACCAAGTTTGGGATTGCATACTTTTTTTTTCAACTTCAAATACACTCAAATGCTAACCCAGTTGCCTTTGCACTTGTCTCCTAGTACTTAGGTCCACACCAGCTGTTATGCTTGGCCTGGATAAGAACAAGCATAGCCCTAGAGAGTGAAGGATGGTGCCAGCTAGAAATGTAGATTTGACTAGGGCATGGAGAATACCTAGAAACATAGGTCTGACTAGGGTTAAAGGGGGCAATGTAACTTAAGGGGATGTGAGTATGTTGGAAGTGAGGCTAGCTGAACAACCAAACAGATTGGAAGTTGTGGGACTCAATAGATTGCCAGGCAAGTCTAGGGAGAACTAGCTTAGGATTACATGTATGCATGACTGGTATTATTTGTATGAAAGAAAAATGTGCATGGACCAAGAACAAAAAAGAAAACTATTGTCAAGATAGGCAAGAAACAACATGGAATGTCATGAAAGAAAGGTGACTAATGACAAGAAGGAATTGCCACTGGATGGAAAGGAAATAATGACTAAACAAATAAATGTAATCAGCTGACATGGGAAGGAAGGTGTCATCATAGAGGAAAAGGAAATAGTGTCCATGAGAAGACAGGAAGAAAGAGGTGAGTTATAACATTACCCTCCTATTATGTTCAAAATAGCCATAGGGACCACTAAAAGTCATATAAGTCATGTCCTCTGGGAAAACCACACATGTTGGCTTGTGCTTTGGCATCATGGAAGTTATGGTAGTTGTCATAGTCTAAGATAGGATCCACAGTGTCATCAGTGATATTATCAGAGGTATAGGGATCAGCAAGGGCAGTGAACAGAGGAGTGGGCAGTCATTGACCTAACAGCCTACAGGTTTCAGTAGAGGTCAATCCTCTTTCAGGAAGGGAAATAAAGGGGGTGACTGTGGCTTTGGTGTCAGAGGGTTTGAGATTTGTGGGGAGTGTGAAGCCAAGTAAGGTTTTGCATGGGTATACCCATGGGTATCTCAGGCCATACCCATACCCATACCCACCAAAAACCTGTACCTGCATGGTGGGTATGAATATGCACATGAGTTGAGAAAATGGCACCCATGATACCCATAGGTGCTGTATAGAATGCCACTGCACCATGTTGTCTTTGTTGATAACATGATAGAGGATGAATGGAATACATCATCATCATCAACAACATGGTGGTAGTGGAGGTGTGGTTGCTACCATTGTGCTGTGTCATCATCAACACAGTGGTAGTGGGGGCATGGTTGCTACTACTGCACTGTGTTGTTGTTATTGTCAACACAATGGGAGTGAATGGAGATGCATTGTTGTTGACAGTCATCATCAACATGGTGGGGGTGGACAGGATGGGAATGCATTGTCATTGACAGTCATCATTAACATGGTGGAGGTGGACAAGATGGAGATGCATTGTCATTGTTGTCAACATGGTGGGGGTGGACAGGACAGGAACATGTTGTTGTTGTTTATTGGTAATGCAGTAGGAAGTGGATGAGATGGGAATATATCATTAACACTGGTAGTGGCATGCCAGTGCAGTGGTAAAAGCCAAGTCTTGCTAAGTCATGGCAATAGTATCTGCACTGTGGGTATGGGTATGGGTATGGGTACTCAGAATCCATACCTATACCTATATTCATACCCACATGTATACATACCCATCACCTACATGGGTTACCCATATGTATTTATGCAGATCCCTAAAGCTAAAAGAGGTGCAGTGGAAATGACAATTGAAGGAGGATGAGGATGAGAACTGAGAAGGTCATGAGTCTGACAATGTCTAAGGGGGCAGTGACTTTGGATGTGACCATGGACCCAGATGAGGCAGTGGGAGCATTGGTAAAAACAGCAGTCCTTTCTAATATGGCTGAAACAGTGACTTATGAAGCAGGTTTCTTCAAAGCAAGTATGGGAGTGGGAAAGGATGGGGTCACATTGGGAACACATAAGAGTGGGTATCTCTGAATTAGAATGGCAATAAGGCTCAGTTGCTTTGATAGTGGCAACTTTAGTGGCATTTAAAGATTCAAATAATACAGACAGCATGGAGAGATATGGGGTATGAGGATGAGGGGGACAGATAGGGAGGGGAGACCAGGGAGAGCAGGGATGTTGCAAACAGAAGGAATACCTGCATAGGCTTGGAAAATTTGATCTATGTTATGATATAGGTCAATTATGAAGAGTTGATTGTGGGCAGCAATGAGATGGTTTTTGAGCTGGATGAGGTTGGTGTGAGTGACAGAGATGGCCAGGGTCAAGTTGGTGGAAGTAGTTTCCTCACTGGCTGATAGAGCATAGTAGAAAAGAACTTCAAATGCCAAAATGTATCCATTAGTGTTTTAAAGTCCAGTTTGGTCTGGTTTTTTGTCCTAAAATGGTAGAACTAAGACCAACCTGGTCCTAGTGGATGCACAGAGCACAAAAAACTGGACCAAGACTGATTAGAACCAGTCTTAAATGGTCTTTCAACAGTTGCAACCAGTTGCAACCAGTCTTTTGGAAAGACTGACCAATTACCATATGTAGATGTGGGAATCATGTTTTGCACCCCATATTCAGGTTGTAGTACTGACTCTTGGCTTTCTATAACATGTTTGGTCTTGTTGTTTGGTTCACAGGATCAAAAGATATGACCATTTTTGCACTGTATATTATTTTTGAAATATATACATAAAAAGTATTACTGAATTACTATATTAAAACATGGGAATTATGCTTAGCACTGTATGGGCATGTTGTAGTACCTACTCATTGCAGTCTATAACATGTTTGGTCTTGTTGATTGACTCAACAGAACCAAAAATACAGCCGTTTTCAGGTGGCATGTTGTAATTAGGGGTATAAAGTTGAGATTAGTAATAGAAAATGTAAACAAATAGATAAAAATATGAAAAAATTATGGAAAGTACCCCTCAATCGGGTCTGATAGGAGGTACAATCAGTTGCCCAAAAAGACCAGTTGCAACTGGTCTTGGACCAGTCTTTTTGTTTTCAAAATCTAGAAAGACTAAGATCAAACATTTTCAAGATTTTAGAAGACCAGACTGTTCAGGACTGGTCCTAGTCAGTTCAGTTCGGTTCAGTTGCTGGTTTTGAATGGTTTTAGGACTGGACTTTCAAACACTAACTGTACAAATACTAGAATAAAAAATAGTATCATAAGATAATGGTTTTAATAATGATGATGATTATTGGAAGCAGGAAAGGAGTGTTAGTTTGTAGTCTTGCAGAAGGAGTTATTTGAAGTTGGGAAAGTTGGATTCTTTTTTGTTCAGCTCATTATTATCTATTCCTTTAGCATGGTCCAAGTTTTCTTTATTATCCAGCTGAGCATTGGTAACCAGAATGTTGGTTCCCATTCTTGAAAAGTACAGAATGATGCAAAAAGCTACATAACACAGCTTTGAAACGGCTCCATCCAACTCTGCCAGGACATAGGATTCTTTGGTGGTCCTTTAAACCACTACCATCAGTTTCAAGTACTTTGGCTTTATCTTCCAGTTAAGTTCCTTCTTGACCTTAGAGTTTCAGACTAAGACCAGACTTCTGGGTTGGAAATTATGATCCTTGATCCAGTTCTTATATCTTGCCTCAAAATCTTTCACAAAAGCAAAATGCACTTGAAGGATGCAATTCCAAATCAACTGAAGGTCTTTTTGTTGCTTTTGGAGCTGTCTAGCCTGCCAGCCAACAAGCTTAGTAGTAGAGATTTTATCAGCTTCCAGTATCAGAACAAGAAAAGTAGCTTCAGATAGATTAAAAGGAAATAAGGGTTCAATCTCATGCACCATAAAGTATGGAGAAAAATCCATTGACTTTAGAATAGTTACCCATTTTGCCCAGAACACTGAGTGCACTGAGTGGTGCCAGTGCATCTCCCCCAAGGAACTTTTGATGATGGCCTTCTAGACATTATAGTAATTCTGTTTGACCATACCATTAGCCTGTGAATTGTAGGGGCTGATGCAAATATGATGGATATGGTATCTAGAAGCCAAAAAGTCAACCACTTGTATAATGCTTGGACCATTGTTAGTAACAATTTCAAATACCAGACCCCATCAACATAGAATCTCTTTAAAAATAAAGGATACCAACCCTAACACATTCTCAGAATGCAGCATGCACCATTCCAGATACATGGTCAATATACAGCAGGCCTGGAAAATATACCAGTACCTAGCAGCTTTTGACATTAGCATCATATCCATATGAACTTTATAAAAAAGGCCCCCAATAACTGGGACCATGGGTGGGATCTGGAGTTTTTTAACCTGCCAGATTTGACATTTATGACATATACTAATGAACCACTTAATATTGATAAGAAGCATTGGCCACCAGAATCACAAGAGTAACTGAAACCAGACTATATACACTAAGCAACAAAACCAATGCAATGTTTGCATCATTTTGATTAATGGACAAATATCTAGAGAACTATTAAAGCTATGGTCATAAACCAAGATATCATTAGATAGCCCTAATCAAGGGCTTTCCAAAAATATATACATTGCTTAGGTAATTCTTACTATATCAGGAAATATTCCCAAATTAAATAAGGGTACTCATTGCATCAGTTTTGTTGCTGATATCAAGGATATTATAACTAATAGGAAGTATAACCTCCTTTGACCTTGATGACCTCTTGAATCCTTCTGGGCATGCTTTCAATCAACTCCTAACACTGTGCCACCTCAATCTTGTACCACTCAACCACAATTCTCTCCCAAAGTTCCATTACCCCCTTAGATGGCTCTGGATACTCTGCTAGTCTTCTTTTAAAAAGAAACCATAGATGTTCTATGAGGTTAAGGTCTGGGAACTGAGCAGGCCAAACCATAACCTCAAATCCATGGTCCTCAAACCACTCCCAGGCCTTTCTACTGGTATGCTTGGGATCATTATCTTGTTGAAAGATAATGTCTTCTGGAGATTTTCCAAAATCCACTAGGGTTTGTTGGAGCTCATCCTTTAGAATCTGCACATAAAGGTCAGCATCCATCTTACCATAAATCTTGCAAGCCAATCCAACTCCTTCCCAAGTCATACAACCCCATATTATCACTGATCCTCCTCCAAACTTAATAGTTTCTTGCACCAACCTATCACTCAGACCCTTCCCTGCCTTTTTCCATGTCCATTTCTTGCCATCTGACCCAATGTGGTTAATTTTAGTTTCATCAGACCATATAACATGCTTCCAGTCTTCTATAGTCCAATGCTGGTGGCTTAAAGCAAAGTCCAATCTTTTCCTTCTATAACATTGGGAGAAAAGAGAACATTTTTTCTTTACCACAGCTTTCATCCCTGCTTTTTTCAAGTGTCTCCTAATGGTCTGGGGGGAGATGGATTGGTCCTTGACATCCTGGAGTGTTTTGGTAACCTGGACAGCATTCTCAGCCTTTTCAGTTCCAATAAGACAAATAGCATGGTGCATGTCAATGGAAGTAATGATGAATGGACAACCACCAGAGGACTTGGGCAGGTCAGAACAGTGTTTGGAGTGAAGTCTACTGATGGTTGATTGGTTGAGACCAGTAGATTGAGCAATTTGATGGGTTGAATGACCCAATTGAAGAAGGGAGATGATATGAGTAGTTTGTTCAAGAGAAAGGGATTTCATGATGGTGGAAGTGGAAAAAGCGATTGTGTTTTGGCTTGTTTACATTATGTTGAAGTATTATGCATCACATGACCCATTGCTTATGTAATATCTGATCTTTATATATAGTTCTAATAGTTCAAAATGTTAGCAACAAAACTGATGCAATGAGTACTCTTATTTAATTTGGGAATATTTCCTGATATAGTAAGAATTACATAAGCAATGTATATATTTTTGGAAAGCCCTTGATTAGGGCTATCTAATGATATCTTGGTTTATGACCATAGCTTTAATAGTTCTCTAGATATTTGTCCATCAATCAAAATGATGCAAATATTGCATCGGTTTTGTTGCTTAGTGTAGATACCTTTGTGTCCAAGATAATCATATGCCTCCTGAATCAGTCTGAGCTGTCAATCCTCCAAAACAACAAGCTGGTGTTAATTTTTTGGCCAGTGATGCCATATAGAACCGTTGAGAATGAAAAACCTCCAAGCCATCACAATGAGAGTGGTGTTATGGACAATAGGACAACAGTTCTTGATCCTAGATGGGCTTTGGCCCCTGATGGACTGACCTTAGCCCCTAACAGACCTTATCATATATTTTTCACTTTTCTTACTCTTTTCTTACTTTATAAACATGTGACACTTCACTTTCACACTTGTCATGATTGATCCCAATGGACTATCTTTTATCTTCAACCCTGTACCCAGTGTACAGCCCTTATCTCTTATTCATGACATGAGGCTGCATCTTATCTTTCCTATGCACTTCTCTTCTATGCCTCATGCCTTCCCTATCATACATGCATTGTACACATGTTTATGCTTCTTTCTTATGTCATGACACATTATGACTCACAATCCATGCAGTATCCTAATGGTATGCTTCTATGATTCATGATATATGCCATTCATGCATGTTATGACTTCCTTTTAATGCATGCACATGTTACATGTCATCAATTAGGCTTCTCATGTTTCAAATCCATGCATAGGATGCATGGCTATGTCATTATGACTTATGATGCAGGTATTGACCACATGTTCTATGCTTCTAACATGCACAGGCAGCATGTTCATGCTTTTACACCCCTTGATCCATGCTTGAGGCATATGTCAAGGCTATGTTTTCCATTCCACACAGCCCTAAGGCTATTCTCCTCATGGTGATACATATAGACACCACATGTTATAGACATATATGGATACTGTTACGATCGCCCTATTTTACCCCTATTTTTCACTAATTTTCTTGGCCTTTACCACGCTATATTGCATTAACTATGCAATATCTACACTTATCCTAATATCCAAACCCCAATCCGGACTTAGCCAACTATAGTCAAAGCGAGTCATTGAGGCAACACACAGCAGTGCAAGGCTGTGTAGATATCTGTGCTAAAGCAGTGCATGGCTGTGCAAACCTTACCAACCTCAAGGATGCTGCATGCTACAGATAAGTGCCTCATGGTAATCCTCATGGCTGACTCATCTTTCCTGATATGGAAGGTGAGTATGAAGCACAAGTTAGAACTAGTCAACACGACTCAAAAGTATTGGGGCTATGCAACAGATACCAGTGCGCACCCTAGTTCTAGTAGTTCTATTAGATGCATGCATACTTCTCATGTTCATCAACACAGGATATTGTAGATGTAGCATACACAAATGTAAACATTAGAATAGTATATAAAGGCCAAGGGCAAGCACTAGGGATTTTCCCCAGTCTTGTTCTCTTGGAGTTTCCTAGCCATTGCTAGCACGATTCCAATCTATAGTCTAAGGCTACCAACTTGCTCTGGTAAGCGATCGGTCCTTAGGGGCTAGTCATTTCAGATACTTATCAGTAGATCCGGTATAAACATGTACATACAGTAGAGGTAGTATATAAAGGCCCAAGAGCCAGCCAAAGGACCTCAGTTTGTCCTCTTGATTTTCCTCCTCCAACCTTGGTAATTGAAAAACCCTGGTTCACACTCACCCCTTCTTGTTCTGTTTGAGCAGCTTATAGCATCTATATTTAGGTGTCAACACCTTTATTGGTTGTTGGGTTGTTTCAAGTGGCATAGTTCTTGTTGGAAAGATTAGAAGGTTATTTCTGTGTTTGCAAGAAGTAATGAATATGCTGAAGTCAGTCTTCCTTGAAGACAGACTGTGGTGATCATGGGAGAACCAAGGGTTCTGAAGTTGAAACTTCCTGAAGTAAAACATTAGTGAAAAACACAGATGAGGGTGAATGCTCCACCCTGCATAGAATGGAACTAGATAGTAAAACCAAAGGAACAGTCATTCAGCACCACAATTGCAAAAGGATAAGAACTATCAATTTAGTCCTTGAACATATTGTTATCTGGAGGATCTGTTTCAGCTGGATGCCTATGTGAAAGTCTGTCTGGACTGGTATGATGCTCTGCTGGAACATGGACAAGCTTGAAATGAAATAGAAAAATACCAGTGATCCACTGATTGATGGTCACATTTGGCTGTAGGTCAGGATTGTTGATCATCCCTTTGACATACTTTGCATCCATTTCTACTATGAGGTTAGTAATACTAAATATAAAAATATGAACTGCCTGAAGGGAACAGAACAAGCCATAAGCTTAAGTTTTGCCTGTAAATAGTAGCTTTCAACTTCAGGAAGAGTAATGAAACCAAACTGGTTTGGATAATGCTTGCCATCCTTCCTTTCTCGAGAAAGAATAAATCCAATAGTGATGAGAGAAGTATTGACTACCAGGATGATCTTGCATCTGGACTCATAATCAAGTGGTCAAAGTGCTGGAGACTGGATGATTTTGTCCTTAAGATGTTGCATGGCTGTCCACTGGGCCTCTTTCCAAGCAAATGCTATATTTTTGCAGGTCAAGGCCACCAGTAGATGGGATAGTTTAGTATAATCTTTGATAAAAATACAGAGAATGCCACAAGTTTCCAAGAAACCACAGACTTGTATAAGGTTTGTGCACTCCAGCCAATCCCTGATCTTTTGGACTTTGGCTTTGTAAAAAATCCACCCCTCAAAGTTGCACTTGTGCTCTACTATCATTGCATTAGGAGTGGCAAGGACAAATTTCTTGGCTGAGACTATAGCCCCAACATTCTGAAGTCTCTATAGAATGCAGTTAACAACAATGAGATGATTCCAAATAAAACAATGAATGCCTGGATTTTCTGGAATGGTCTTGTAGGAACTGTCCAGATGCTGGTAATAGGTCTGGCTGGACTTGACCAGAAGGTTATTGATAAAAAGGCATGGCATGGTATGTATGGGAATCTCATTCTGAAGGATGAAGCATATATCTGCTTGGTAAATCTGTACAGAATTAGTGTATTCCATTGGAACAGTGGTTAAATGGTGAGGCCTGAGTGGGCTCAAAAAAGAGATAAGGTTATGTGATTTCTGATGTAAGGGGCATTAATCATAACCTGCAAACAGATCAAGCATGCTGTATACCATGCTATCAGCAAAGGATTCAGTGAACTGCTTCATGAAGGGCAGAACAGATGTAAGTGAAAGGATTTCCTGTCCTGCTTTAGGATACAGAACCAGTGTAAATGATATGCCATGGTCAATGGCTCATATACCCCAGATGCAATACAATTCTTGATGATCTGGATAGCCTGCTGCTGAATCACAGGAGGAATCAGGATATTGCAAAGCATCCAAGGAGTATGGGGCACTATTGGGATTTTCACCAGAGGAAAGTAATGCTCATTGAAACAACCTCACTTAGTAGGGACCCAAGCAAAGGCCATCTCATGGTTACACACCAACCACTGGACAAGTTTGAGTTCTTTTGGCCAAAGCCATTTTACCAAATTAAGATCAAGAGCATCCACCCTCTCCTGAGTAAAGCAAGAACCTGGAACAAAATTGAAAAGATGGGTAGATAATAGCTTAAGACTGGCAAGTGGATTATCAGGGAGGCATCAGACAATCTGGTACTTCTTTGAGAAAGGGGCCAAAACCACCCAGACCTTCTTAGCAACAGGCTTATAAGCCCAACAAGAACAGACAGTGTTCAAAGCAATTGAAGAAAAAAGAGCAGGCATGGTCAATGAAGATAACACAATTTGGATGGAAAAGAGATTGTCATAAGTTACCAGTACCATTGAAGACAGCCTGGGAGTGATGAAAGTGGAAAAGAAATGGAATAGGAAAGAAAAAATTGATGGATGCAGAAATGGATAATAGGATTCAAGAAAGAACAATCATAGACTTCATGGGATCTTCCCACCAGTTAGGCAGATCATTGACACCTAAAAACCCATTTCTACTATGCTTTGATGCACAGTGCACAAAATACCCTGCTGATAGCACAGGCAGCCCTTAAATCACTGCCAGGTCAGAAATTTAAATTCCTTCCCAGTGTTCAGATCATGAAGAGTAATGAGCTGACCCCCATCAGGGAAGTCTTCAGTGGTAGCACTCATGAGGCAATGAAATGGTCAATCCAATAAAAGGTCAAAGTTAGCAACTGCCACCACCTGCACTTGGTGATTAATCTTGCTTGGTCCCAACTGAAGTGGTAGATTCTTGAGAACTCCTAGAGTGGAGTTAACATTGGTGTTAGCAGATGATCAGAATGGATGGGCAATCTTAACCCCTTCCATACCCTTTCAGGCATGGCAACTACTTCAGAACTCAAGTTCAAGACACAGATCAAATGGCTATCTGGACCAATGACTATAACATTAAGAGCTCAAAGCAGGAGACTATGATGAGTAATGACCATGCCGTTCTTGTTCTGAATAATCCAGTTCTTGTAATCTCTCTTGATCCTATTTGGATTGTACCTGAACAGTTCATTGACCAAGACAACTGGATCATCCACATCCAGGTAGTTGACAGAAGCAGAGACCCTGTTACACTTGACCCTGGTAGAAGCAAGCATAGTTTTGGACTGACAAGATGGCATTAGCAGAAGTGTAGGCTTGACTAAACGCAGAGTGACCCTAGAGGCGTAGGCCTGACTAGAATTCTACAAGACTTGAGTTGGATGGAGATACAGAGTTGAGGAATATGGCTAGGCAAACAACAAGATGGACTTGAAGTATGTGATTGACTTGGTATATTGCCAAGAAGAAATAGCTTAGAGTATACATGCATGTGCGTGAGCTATTTCTACTATGAAGTGTCTAGGGCTATCAAGCTAAGAAATTAGTTGGGACAAAGGGATATGGATACTATGAGTACAATGCTGGAGAATACTGGTTGCAAAGAAGAACGACAAGGGGAGTTCTACTTGGAAAAGGTAGCTTGTAAATGGTAAATGGGGAAATAGGGGCAGCATAGGAAGAAAATGTAACATTACTCCTCTATTAATGTCTGAAGTAGCCATAAGGACTATAGAAATCCAAAGGATCTGGTATTGAAAGGAATAAACAAAGGTCATAGATGGATAAGAGCACCCAAGATGGGGTTTTCGAACCATGGAATGGTTATCCAAAGACATGGAGCCATTTGACTAGAAAGTGCAGGTGAGGTATGTGTCTGAGGGCAACAAGAGATACCATAAAAGATCAGATGGACAGATCAGCAAGTGAAGTGAGATAAGGGTGGAGATCGGTGGATAGAATAAGTGTGCAAGGGCACAGGGACATCCATGTGATGGATGGGTGGGGATCATGAGATCAGTGGATTAGGCAATAAGGCCTGGTAGTAGATGCAAGTTGCGGGAAAGAGTGGTGATTCATCAGAGCGATGGGTGGCATGGGCTATATGCAGAAATGAGCGTAAGTTCATCAGTGATGGGGATAGAGGATGCAGAGGCTAGCTCATGCGGCAAGAAAGCAAGGTTGTCAGGGAGTGATGAGGAGAGATCGGCCTAGAGTCTTCCCTGTTTCTGGTTGATTAAGTTAGAGGCTGGGTTGTTGCCTATGATGCTAATACTGGGGACCGGGGCGAGTGACAATGGTGAGGTCAAGGGCTCAGTGGTGGTGGACTGAGAGAGAGGAGTAGGCAGGTGGGGTAGACATGTCAATGATTATGAGGTTGTGTTATGGTGGGGAAAGGTGGAGTGGTAGGACCTTTTGTAGGCTGAGAGGATTTCAAGGGCCAATTGAAGTTCTATTTCAGGAAGCCAGGAATCTTTTTCCATGGAGTATCCTTTCCATCAGATCAGATAGTGGTGTGCTGACAAGTGGCTGCAATACTGTATGATGCGTTCTATTTTGAAGTGTTCTTTGCCTTCTATTAGTTCTGGCAGTGGTTGAGGGAAGTTCCAGCCATGTATGCTATTTTCACAATAGGATGATAGCAGGGATGCATGAAACATGTTGTGGATTTTCCATGCTTGTGGGAGTTAGAGTTGATAGGTTATCGGGGATAGGACAGCAGTGATTGTGAAGGGTCCTTCACATTTTGGAGTGAATTTGGGGTTCACAATGGATCATTTGATGTTTCTGGCTTTAAGCCAGATTTTGTCTCCTCTGACAAAGGGGGTGAAACTTCAGAAGTTCTGGGCTTTCATGGTTTTGCAGGCTAATTTGTGGGCAGCCAGTGCCTCGTTTCATGCAGCAGTGAAGGTGCAGAGATGATCTTTTACCACAGGAAGGTTGGTTTCCATGATAATCGTGGGTAAAGAGCAGGGTTCATATCCTATCATGAGGTAGAAAGGGGAGTTGCCAGTGATGGTGTAAGGGCAGTGATTATGGGTGAATTCGGCTAAGGGAATGAACTGCATCCAGGAAGAGGGGTTGGCACCACAGAAGATCCAGAGGTAAGTTTTGATCTTCTGGTTTACATGTTCAGTTTCTCCATCAGTTTGCAGGTGGTAGATGGTGGAGAGGGCGAGTTTGTAGTCCAATATTCTGCTGAGCTCTTTAGCAAAGGCAGAGGTGAACTGAGGGCCTTGATTAGAGATGATTTTGTCATAAAGGCCAAAGCGGGAGTAAACTTTGGTGAGGAAAAGAGCAGTGACACCCGAAGTGTTGATGGTTTTCATGGTTGGGCATAGAATTACCCCCTTAGTAAGCCCATGGTCAACCATGACCAAAAGGGTATCAAAGCTGTTGGAGAGAGGAAGGTCAGTGATAAGATTACATGAGATCTGTTGAAAGGGGTGGGTGGCAAAGGAGGTAATGGGGGATAGTGGGGGATGAGTAGGGTGTGTGTTTGTTTTGTTTTGCTGGCATATGGCACAGCCTTCAATGTATTTTCTAATGAATATGGCAAGTCCAGGCCACCAGAATTTGCTGGCAACAAGTTGTTGAATTTTAAGATATCTGGAGTGACTGGCAGTGGTGTGGTTGTGATGTCATTGGACAACAGAACGATGAAGGTCTGGGGAGTCTGGGATGTAGACTCATCCTTGGTAAGTTAGGATACCAGTGTTGAATTGCCAGTCAGAGAGGCAGGAGTGGAATTTAGTGGGGACTTTGCCAGAGAGGAAGTGGAGGGATTGAAGGACAAGGAGGTTGGATATGGAGGATTGAGCGATTTTAGTGACAAGTTCAGTGTCAATGAGGTTGACAAAGAGTTCAGGGGTAGGAGGGTGATGTCCTCATTATCAGTGTTGGTGGTTGGGAAATGATCAGGGTGGCAAAAAAGGGTGTTGGGTGTGCCTAATTGGGTGCCAGGGACATGGGTGAATTTGAGATCAAATTCGAAGAGGTCAAGAAGCCAGCAGGCTTGGTGGCAGTTAAGTTTCTGGGGTTGTTGGAAGTAGGTTAGGTTTTGATGGTTGGTGAATACTTGCACTGTAGTGACAGATCCAAGAAGATAATGTCACCATATGGCAAGGGTGTGTATGACTGCAAGAAGATCTCTGTTGTATATGTTGTAATTTCATTTGGCTGATCCAAACGTCTGTGAGATGTAGGCACAGGGGTGCCATTCACTGTTGGAGTCATGCTGGAGTAGTACATCTCCTGAGGCATGTTTGGAGGTGTCAGTAGCAATAGCAAAGGGTTGGGAAAGGTCAGGCATTCTGAGAATGGATTCTGAGGTAAAGCAGTGTTTGAGTTGATCAAACGTGTTTTGGCATGGGGTGGACCAGGTCCAAGGTTGGTTCTTCTTTGTGAGGTCCAGGAGGGGTTGGGTGATGTTAGAGTAGTGGGGGATGAAGCAGTGATAGAAGTTTGCAAATCTAAGGAAGGAGTGAACATCTTTGACACAGGTGGGGGTGGGCCATTCTGTGATTCTGGTGAATTTGACAGGGTTCATGGTGATTTCACCAGGCTTGATGATCATACCAAGGTACTCGACTTCCTTGGCTAAGAAGGTGCATTTTTCCAATTTAAGGTGAAGTTGGAGTTCTTTCATTCATTGAAGGACTTTCTTGGTCCTTTCCTTATGTTTGGTTTCATTGTCAGAGAAGATGAGGAGGTCATCCATATAAATGATGAACCATCCTTCTGTGATGAGGTCATGAAACAAGTTGTTCATGAATCACTGGAACATGGGAGAAGAATTGGTCATGCCAAAGAACATGACTATCAGTTCGAAGAGTTCCCTGTGAGTGATGAAAGTGGCCTTCCATTGGTTGCCTTCTTTGATGCAGACATTGTTGTATCCCCATTATACATTGAACTTTGAAAAATGTTTGGCTCCTTTGAGCTTGTTGATGAGATCAGAAATAAGGGGGAGTGGGTAGGCATCTTAGACTGTGTGTTCATTGAGGTAACAATAGTCCTGGCAGGGTTTGAGTTTGCTGTCCTTTTTTTTGATGAAAAAGAAGGAGGAAGCTTGTGGCAATTTGAAGAGGCAGATTTTTCTGGATTGTAGGTGTTTGTCAATGAAATTGTCAGTGGCCTGGCATTCATCAGGGGAGAGGGGATAGAGTTTCCCTATTTGGGGGACAAAGGAGTCCACAAGGTTGATTGCATGGTTATAGGGCCATGATGGGAGAAGTGGGTGTCAGCATCATTAGAGAAGATGGACGTGTATTCAGAGTACTGTGGTGGGAGGGTAGGTTTCAGCTTGGAGAAAGCTGCTTCTTGAGTGAGGAGGGTGGAGGTGGTGATCTTTCACACCATGGCCATGAGTTGTGGGTTGACAAAATGAGATCCACATTGTTCGATATGGTTAATGGTGTAGACGAAATGGGCTCTTTCCATGAATCGTTCAGGTAGTTCAGTGTTGAGGTAGCAGCAGAGGCCTTCCATCTCCTGAGAGTTGAGGAAGGTATGTTTGGGGGTCTGAGGTTTGGGAGTGGGGGGAGCGGGTTGGGTGTTTTTAGAGAGGGAAAAGGTGCAAGCGGTGAAGTGGGAGAAAGAAAGGTCAAGGGATCAATCTTTCACTTGGTCAATGGTAATGGTGCCCTTCTTCCAGTTGATGGCTGGGGTTAGTGGCAGCAAACCAGAGGTGTCTGAGAATAATGTTTTCTTTTTCTCTGTTCATAATATAGAAGCAGATTTTTTGGGTGATGTCACCAGTTTTGATGAAGAGGACAGCTTTGTAGCAGCATTCTGTGTTGGTTGATTTGTCAACATTTTGGATAAGGAATGGAAAGGAGAGCCTTTTGGTGGAAATCCAGTTTCATTTGACAAAGTTCCAATCTATGCAGCATATTTGGGCACTGCTGTCCAGGAGGGCTGTAGTTTTGACAACTTTGAGAGTATCCTCAAATGTGATGAGTTGAATCAGGATGTACAAGGAATGGGGTTTCAATTTGGTCTAAGATATTGTTATATTGTGTATGGAAGCTACTTGTGTTGGTGAGTGCTTCCTTTCTAAAAATCCTGTTGGTACTTGGCAAGAGTAGAGTCCAGGTTGGTGGAGAGTCGTCCAATGACAACTTCTTCTTCGTTGATTTCTTGGATAGAGGCTGTGGTAGCCTCAATGGTTTCTACTTTTTTGGCAAGTGGGCATAGGTTGGAGCACTATGGAAGAGAGGGAGGAGTGGTTCCAGGGCATTCTCAGGCAAAGTGGCCCCTTTTGCAGCAGCAAAGGCATAAGCCTTCTTTGATACACTTGGTATGTTCTTCCAGGGTAAGGTGGGTGAGATGATCTACGTTCATGGCATTAGGATCCTTCTGAGTGGCATGGGTGTGGGTGTGAGAATAGAAGGATGATGTGGTAGAGTGGGATTGCTGTTTGGCGATCTGGGCAGTGTGGTTTTTCTTCCATATGAAGAGATCTATCTTGTTATATCAGGTAGTGACAGCAAAAGGGAAGATGTCAAGGGTGCACATATGATCCATGAGCCAGGAAGGAATTCCAGCTTGGAGGTAGGTGATGATGATGGAAGCATGAGTGGTTTTGTTGAGTTCCACTTCAATGATTTTGGGCTTGAATTGGGATAAATATTTGGAAAGAAATGAGTCATCCTGTACTCTGGTGTTTGCAAGCCAAGAGATAGCTTTGGCCTGAATATTTGTGCTCTTGAACATTTTGTCAAAGTCCTTGATGAAGTCTTTGAACATCCCAAAGATGTTGTTATTGAGGGCTTTCTGGGTGCAGATGGAAGCCCAGGTAAAGGCAGTTTCTTTCTTCATGTAGGTGGTCACAGAGAGGGCCAGGATGTCTAGGGTGTCGTCAGGACCTTCCACTTCACATTCTTTGGCTGTCATTTTCTCTGCTTCACACTGCACAGCCTCTTTGCACCAGTTCTGGTCACCACTCCACTTGATATGACATGCTTCACAAGCCCACAATTCCACTTGCAGCTAAGGAGAAAGTGTAATGTTAAGGTTGTGCATTTTACCATGTTTGATGGCAGCAAATAGGCTATGCTGGAATCCAGAAATGTCAGTTGGGTGATAACAGGTGATTCAAATGCAACTCACTAGTGCCATATTCCACTTGCCAATCCAGTGCATCTGCTCCTTGGCCAGATTGTCCTTATCATCCAGTATAGAGGGTGATCATATTGATCCACTTGGTAGCATTCTGAATGGCTTTTGTGGCAACATTCTTGGGATCCAGTTGAACAGATAAGAGCTGAAAAAGAGCAAAAAGATGAGAGAGTCAATCTAATATAGTTGATTGAGCTGATGGAGGGAGATGGAGTATAGATAGGCCTAACTGGGTCAAGGGTGTAATGCTTCAGTGGAGTTTCAAATGGCTGACATAATCAAGGCATGTCTGACTGTTCCCAGTCAGAATCAAAGTTTCTTGTGAATATAGGGATCCAGAGCTCCCTACAGATGAAATTATATGTTCCCCTAATTTCTAGGATTACTTACAGCTTCCTAACTCTACTTCCTGATCATCCAGTCCATCCTATTCACCATCCAGCCCATCCAGTTATACCATCCAGTCTACCTAGAATCTACTATCTGGTTACTAAATACTTCATTGGCCATCTGGAACATCTGCATCTGTTCATCCATGTTCTTAGTTCTCTGTTCATGCACCTAGGCTTGCTGGTGAGTGCTTTTCTACCATTTTTATTATTATCTTCTGTTGGCACTGTTACTCAAAATGAACTCATTCCCTTTACAACTACTATACTCCCATTTATTACTTATGTTTCATCAGTTGCTATGGACTCTATTAGCATGCAGTACCTACTTAAAGTCTTGGATATGCCTGGACTATAAAAGTATGTCTTCCATATTTTAAATGTATCTTTCATTTTCCCCTTTACAACAGTCCTAAGCCTTCCAGACCATTCTCTCTCTATCAAGCTCATAGACAAGAGATCCTACCAACACCATCAATTCACATATGACCATCTGCTCTAGTACCAGCTGGAACCTTGTTGAAGAGTCCTACACTAGCCTTTAAAGCTTGAGGAGTGCATGAACAGTGGGTATGAACTCACCTGATTGGGGAACAACTCCTAAGCATTATCCTTCTACCTTTGTTCTCTTCTACTTTTGGGATGAACCTTTCATATCCTTCCACTTTAACCCATGCTACTAACCAGGTTGGACTACTCTTCTTATCCATCCACAGGAACTAGGTGTTTTCTACAGCATGCCAATGGACAGCCATGGTGTTAGATAATGCATTCTATTTTGAAGTATTCTTTACCTTCTATAAGTTCCTGTGGTGGTTGGGGGAAGTTCTGGCTGTGTACAGGGTTTTCACAATAGAATGATAAAAGAGAAGCATGAAATATATTGTAAACTTTTCATGTTTGTGGGAGTCAGAATTGGTAGGTAATAGAAGAAAGAATGGCAGAGATAGTAAAGGGTTCTTCATGCTTGGGGGCAAATTTGGAGTTCACCATGAACTGTTTGAGGTTTCTGGCTTGAAGCCAGACTTTGTCTCCTTTGGTGAATAGGGTAAAGCTCTAGAAATTCCAGGCTTTTATGATTTGGTGAGCCAGCTTGTGGGCTGCTAGGGCTTCATTTCATATGGTAGTGAGAGTGTGAAGGCAGTCTTCTACCACAGGAAGGTTGGTTTCTGCTATGATTGTGGGTAGAAAGTGGGTTCATATCCCATCATGAGGTAGAAGGGGGAGTTGCTGGTAATAGAGTGAGGTCAGTGGTTGTGGGTGAACTTGGCTAGGGGAATGAATTGCATCCAAGAAGAGGGGTTGGTGCCATAGAAGATCTGAAGATATGTTTTGATTTTCTGGTTTATGCATTCAGTTTCTCCATCCATTTGCAGGTGGTATGTGGTGGAGAGGGCAAGTTTGTAGCCCAGTATCCTGCTGAGCTCTTTGGCAAAAGCAGTGGCAAACTGAGGGCCTTGGTTGGAGATAATCTTGTCATACAGGCCAAAGCAAGAGTAGACTTTGGCAAGGAAAAGAGTGGCAATGCCTGACATGTTGATGGTTCTTTTTGTAGGGCATAGAATTATCCTCTTAGTAAGCCCATGATCAATCACGACCAAAAGGGTGTCAAAACTGTCAGAGAAAGGGAGGGAGGTGATGAGGTCACAGGAGATCTGTTGGAAGGGGCAGGTGATGGAGAATGCAATGGGGAACAGCAAGGGGTGCATGGGGTGGGTGTTTGTTTTGTTTTGTTGGCATATGGCACAATCTTCTATATACTTGTGAATAAAGGTGGCTAGTCTTGGCCACTAGAATTTACTGGTGACAAGTTGATGGGTCTTGAGGTAACTGGAGTGGCCAGCTATGAAGTGATTATGGTGTTGTTGCACAACCAAGCAGCAGAGGTTGAAGAAGTCTGGAATATAGATTTGTCCTTGGTATGTGAGAATACTGGCATCACATTGCCAGTTTGAGAGGTGGGAGTGGAATTTGGTGGGGACTTTGCCCAGGAGGGAGTGGAGGAATTGAGGATGAGAGGGTTGGACTCAGAGGATTGTGCAATTTTAATGATGAGTTCAGTGTTGATAAGGTTAACAAAGAGTTCAGGGGGTAAAAAAGTGACATTGTTATATGCTGCTTTCTACAAGTCCAAGTCCAGCCTCTGCTCCTCAACTCCACACCAACTCCAGTGTTATTTCCCCTATCCTCTGGTCACCTGACCTCAGACCATTTTTGTTACCCTTTTGTATATCCTTGTTCTTACTTACTCCATTTGTACTAGTTCCACCTCTTGTTCTCCTCGCTCTGGTATTCCAGTACATCTCCTTTCCATCTTACTTAGTTTTTAGTTTTGTATTACCAATATTTCCAATACTCCGGTAATAGTCCGTTCTGGCTTAGAAATCTGGTGTAATTCCAGAGTATATAAACCCTGTAAATTTGTTGTAGATACTTCAGTTCAAATATCAATTTAACTTCCTCCTAATCTCCCGCACTTGAGTCTCTAAGACTCTCCTCTGACCTCTGACTCCGAGGACCACAAGTATAAGGGCGTGACACATAAGTCCTGTGCCAAGAGTCCTCACCCCTCTCCAACTCGCCCATACTCCCTCGGTATCTCCAACACTTCAAAACTCTGGACTCCCCCCCAGGAGGATCCAAGTTTAACAGACATCATCATTGTTTGTGTTGGTGGTGGGAAAATGATTGAAGCAGCAGGAGAGAAAGTTAGGGGCATCAAGTTGGCTGCCAGGTACATGAGTGAACTTAAGGTTGAATTCCAAGAAATCTAGGAGCCAACAAGCTTGTCGGCAATTGAGTGTTATAGTCAAGCTTATTCAGCAGTCAGTGTTCCTTATTTCTTTTTCTTATCTTGACCTGGAACCATGCTGGGAACATTACTTACTTATTATATCACTGACCCAATAGCATTTATTCTTATTTTCCTAACCCTACACTGTTCTTCCATTCCTATTGGAAGAGGTTTTCAGGATTATCTTTGGTATTTTCCTTGTTTTCCATGGACAGCTTATCTCCTCAGTCATCTCTCTTATGATAGCCTCATAGTTCTGATATCCCACACTGCCTGTCATTGTATGACTCAGTCCATAGTAGTTCTATGTGATTTCATTGCATTCCCCTACTTATGTACTGACTAGTACTTATACCACTGCTGCATGTATAATATTGTATTCTTGATTTGTGCAATCCAAGCATACAATCTTGAACCACTTCCTTCAGATCTCTATTAGCCTCTGCATGCTATTGAGTTGCTCTATTTGTGCCAAGACCTACTTCCTTGTGCACATCCTTCACTCCCCTTCACACCTTTGGTTTGATCATTAACAACTCTCAATGGTCCAGGTCCCTTTGTGTATGCACCTGTACTGCCATAACAGATCTGAGAAGATAGTGGTACCAATTGGAGAGGGCATGCATGACAGCAAAAGTTCTCTATCATAAATATCTGTCATATCCTGTTCCACCTATGTCAAAGTCTGAACCTCTGGACTCAACTTCATGCCAACTCCAGGCATTTTCCCCTATTTCTCTAATTGCATAGCTCTCAGACCTTTCATATCTCCTTTTGTCTATTCTTGTTCTCTGCCTTCATTTTATGTTAACCCTTTTAGTATTAGCTTCACTTTCTGTTCCCCTCTGATAAGCCTGTGCGCTCTGGCTTCCAGTACATCCACATTTCCATCTTACTCATTTCTTGTTCAGTCTGACTAAAATTTATAATACTCTGGTAATGCTCCACTCTGGCTTATGAATCTGGTGCAACTTTGGAAGTATATAAACTATGTACTTTGCTCTATATTACCTTAGTTCAAATATCAACTATAATACCCCCTGTTTCCCCATGTCCACCCCCTAACTTCCCACTTGATGGACTCTGTTTGCATCCCCTTATCCTTCCACTACACTCCCATCCTTATGGATCACACCCCCTATGATCCACCTCTGCATCTCTGCTCCAAAATTAGGCACAACAGTGCACAAGGGCACAACACATAAGTCCTGCACCAAGTCCTACCCCCTTCAACCCTGTTCTGTGCTAACTCTGACCTTGATCTCCCAGTGCCCTCCCAGGAGTTCTAAGAACTCCTAGGTACTCCAAGGAATCTCTAGATCAAATTCCTGCAGTCCCCCCAGACCTCTGGACCCCCTAGCATTGGACATCCAATGGACATGCCCTTTCTTGAAGTTAAAAACAGTGGGGAACTGGTTTGTGACAATATCATAGTTTTGTTTAACAGATTTGAATGTTTGGAAGATGTAGGCACAAGGGTGCCATTCACCATTAGAGTTGTGTTGAAGGAGTACATTGCCTGAGGTGTGTTTGGAGGCATTGGTGGCAATGACAAAGGGTTGGGAGAGGTCTGACATACAGAGAACAGGTTCAGAGGTGAAACATTGTTTGAGGTTGTTAAATACATGTCAGCAGGAGATGGACCAGGCCCAGGGCTGGTTCTTCTTGGTGAGATCTAAGAGGGGTCAGGTGATATCAGAGTAGTGGGGGACAAAGTAGTGGTAAAAGTTCACAAAACCTAAGAAGAAGCAAACATCTTTTAACATATGTGGGGGTGGGCTAGTCTGCAATATCAGCAAGTTTGACAGGGTCCATGGTGATTTCACCAGGTCAGATGATCATATTGAGGTATTTGACTTCCTTGGCTAAGAATGTGCACTTCTCCAGTTTGAGGCAAAGTTGGAGTTCTTTCATGTGTTGAAGGACCTTCTTGGTCCATTCTTTGTGTTCAACTTCACTGTTTGAAAAGATAAGGAGGTCATCCATGTAAATGATGAGCCATCCTTCAACAATAAGGTCTCAAGATGAGTTGTTCATGAACCTTTGGAACATAGGAGGGGAGTTTGTCATGTCAAAGAACATGACTGTGGATTCAAACAGGCCTCAGTGGATGATGAAAGTTGTTATGGTTGAGTTGCTCCACATGTCCATCTTTCTCTTTTCTTTCTCATACTCTGATTCTGAGCCTGGATGGGAACACTAGAGTTCTGCATGGGTATGAATTACCCATGCTAATGGATTGGGTGTGGGTTGACATCTGACCACCCATAAACCCACAATCCATGGGTGTTACCCATGATCAAAACCTATGCCACTTTTCACAGCCACTTTCCTATCTTGTCACTAAGGATATTTGTGACAACTGTACAGCTGGGAACAACTCTAAAATTTTGACTTTTCAGGTCACAAATCTATGATCTGAGTCCACAAACTCCCCACCAACTCCATTTGACATGCTTCCCAAACATATCCCACAACTAACAGAGAAGGCATGGAGCCTTAAAACTGTGGGTTTCAAGGCAGCTACAACAATCACTATTTATGTCTCATCTGCACAGTCCACACCCACTCCAAGCTCTGGCAATGACATAGACCACAATTCCAAAACATCTGCTGAGGGTGAATATGGTGGCAAAAAAGCTGGTGGAAAGCATAAACACTTGGAGTCTGATGATGATGAAGTTCAGGTCAAAGAGACTCACTGTAAGCCAAAATGTACCAAAAGGACAATAACCAAGGATAGTGATGCTGCCAAAGTAAACTTGGAGAATGAGCTTCATAGGAACCTACTTTCATTTGTTAGTATTATATTCACTGATGGTACACAAAACACATAATGAAGGATTGGACTTCTCCAATCTACATGCTCTTTTCACCAGTTCTTGACATCGAGTATGTCAACAACCAGCGGATCCACTCATTCAAATGTTCTGCAAAAGGTTGCAAGTGTTACAATTCCTTTCTTTTCCCTTTAACGCTTGTTATCCTTGTACTACGTAGCCCATTCCAGCGACACGTTGGATGCTCATTTCTTTCAGCCAGTTACCACCATACCTGTATTCCCTATCCTCCAATAGTCATTTACATGCTAACTGGCTTCCTTTCATTCACCCTTGCTTATCTCTTATCACAGATGCTTTGTCATGAATGTTCCATAACATTCCATGACCTTCTATGCCTGCTTATGTCATCTTCCTTTCCCCTTGTATATAAACCCACTGCTCCTATACTATAGCTCCCCACGCTTGTCTTTCCTAAATTACTACCTGGAATCCAAGCCTCTTTGTCTCGCTCCTTAGCTGTGCTAAGGCCTCGTTCTCTTTTAGTCTTAAGCCTACTATCAAGTGGCTTCTGTATTGCTTCAACCATCGTCAATCTTCTTGTTGATGAGAAGGTAGAGGTGAATGGAGATAAGCCATTAGGTTGCCTTGGATGGAGATCCATTATATTCTTCAAGGGTTCCAACACAGAGTTCAGTGGGTTTGGAGAAGGACATGGGCATGAGTGGGTGAGGGGGTGTGTGGAGTCTGAAGTAAGGTGGTGGTTGGCTAGAGATGGGTGTGGGAAACAGAGGCATAGGGCTTCTGAGAATGATGGCACTAGCAGAAAGCTGGTGCACAAGGTCTTGTCCAAGTTGAACAGTTTCTAGGGTAGGGGACAGGAGTTCTGTGTTAATGGAGTGGGTGTCCTCAGAGTTGATGGAGGAGCTAGAGGATTTTGGGTGGGGCTGTGGTTCTCAGTAGGATAAATGATGTGGTCCTCAGAGATGGGGGTTCTGGTGTGGTGGGCAAGCAATAGTGGAGGGGCACTATACAATGGTAGGTGATCTTGAGAAGCTAGTTCTTTTGTTATGTTTGGACCAGATAGGGACAAATATAGACCTGGGAGACAAGGGACAACATCAACTGGGAACATAAGTTCAACCAGGATGTGGAGTAACCCTAGAGGTATAGGCCTAACTAGAGATTGATGACTGTGAAAAAAAAAAAGTGTGAGTGAATTGGTGGGAAGCGAGGCTAGCCAAACAACCAAATGGATTGGAAGTTGCAAGACTAAGTGGATTACCAAATGAACCCAGGTAGAACTAGCTTGTAGGTACAAGTACATGTGACTGGTATTTAAGGAAAGGGGAATGTGCATGGACAAATGAACAAATGAAATAACTATCATTGAGATAGGAAAGAAACAATGTAAAACATTGTTAAAGAAGTGTGACTAAGAAATGAGAAAGAATCACTATTGAGTGGATGGGAAACAATGATGAGCAAGTGATGAGTAAGTCAGCTGATGGGTGGAAAAGTGAGTCATTGTAGGTAAAAGAAAAGGTATTCATGAAAAAAAAGGAATAGAAGGGGTGAATCATAATAGAATTCAGCTGGGCTCTACCCACCATGCAATCTATTATCAATGGCATCAAGCAATGGTCTGGTTCATCAGCCATCACACTCAAACAAGACAATATTATTGTTTTTGAAGTTGGAAATCTCCTCTCCAACTGGCTGACATATATTGTAAACCACAGCATTGACCAGCCAGGTCCATTGGTAAGTTATGTTTTTAGCCAAGAGATCCTACACTAACAATAAAGCACAGAAGATCATTCCAAGGCTTAAGGACATTAAAAGCTATACTATCAAACATAACAACAGGTTCAACAGTGACTCTGAAGACAACACTGAATTATCTTCCATAGCCATGAAGAATTCAATCCAGGAGCATGCCAATAGTGCATACATTACAATTGAAATACCTATGCTGTGAGCAATTATATTTTTAGTTGATCTTCTTTATGAATACCAGTAACAACTTGAACAGTGACCACAAAAACAAGAAAAGTGATGATGACTCTGGCAAGACACTTACAATTGATGCAATCCCTGTTGTGCTCAATGGCATTTCAAAGAACAACTTGAAGATATTTTCAAAACCAAAGTTTCTTGACAACTCAGTATATATCTGGCCACTGGTTTGGATCCCTCATGCATTATGAGCAATTGATTTCAAAGGCTCAATTTCCAAGTTCACTATGCTCACTATATTTCCTGCTGAGGTGAGGGTTATAAAAGGGTAGAAAATTACAGCAATGTCATGTATTATGCCTGTATGCATTACTCATCTTAAAGAATTGTACTTTGATTGTACAATCATACTACTTCTGATGTGTGGGAAAATTGCAAAGCACTGAGTATGGAGTGGTACAGTCTTCACCCCTTGACTCCAGACAATTTCCATCTCCAGCATGCCATTCTTACATTCCTTAGAGATTTCAGATAACAAGTGTTATGGTTGTGTTGCTGCATACATTTGTATTCCTTTTTTCTTTCTCTTACTTTAATTCCAAATCCTATTGGGAATATTATTTATTTGTTATATTGCTGAACTGGCAGCACCTCTATTTAGCTTTCTAACCTCAAACCATTCCTTCAGTTTCTACTGGTAGGGGTATTCTGTTATGATTCGCTCCTTTCTTCTTACTTCTTACAGACAACTATTTCCTTTTTTTCTATGATGACTTACCTTCCACCCATTGGCCATTTGACTCATCACTTATTTATCATCATTTCCCTCCATCCAATAGTGTTTCTTTCTCACTCTTAGTCATATTTCTTTGATAATGTTCCATGTTATTCCTTTTCTATCTTAGCTTATGCCTCTGGGCAAATATTGTTTCTCTTTTCCTAGGTCTATGTCTGTCTCTACCTAGGCCAGATGTAACAAAAGAACTAGCTTCTTAAGATTGCCTACCATCATGTAGCACCCTCCTACTATTGCACACCCACCACATCAAAACTCCTGTTTTTGGGAAGCTCATCATTTACTCTACCAAAAACCACAGCTCCACCATGAGTCTTCCAGCTCCTCAGTTAACTCTGAGGATGCCCACTCTATTGACACAGAACCACTGTCCCTCACCCTTGAAACCATCCAACTAGGACAAGACCTTGCACATCAGCTCTCCACTAGCACCATTATCCCAAGAAGCCCCACCCTGCCATTGCCCACACCCATCTCTAGTCTCCTACCATTCCACCTTAGACCCCACACTTCCCTGTGTCCACCCACTCCCATGTCATCCTCAAAGCTCACCAAACTCCATGTCGGAACCTCCAAAGAATATGATGGATCATCATCCAAAGCAATCCAATGGATCACTTTGGTCTGCCTCTACCTCCTTATTAATGGAAAGGTCTACAACAACAACAACAACAAGTGGATCAGATTTGCCTTGTAACAACTCCTTTGGAATGTTCAAAAGCTTTATCATAGATTTCAAGAAAACATTCAAGCTGAAGCCATCTCCTGGCTTGCCAATACTGTTACGCTTGACCCAGGTAGAGGTGAGCGCAGCCTTGGCTTAATGAGATGACGTTGACAGAAGCGTGAGCTTGACTGGATGTGAAAAGGTCTAGAGGTGTGAGCCTGACTAGGACTGGGAAGAAGGGGATGGCTTGTTGTAGGGATAGGAAGTTGAGGAGGACAGCTAGGTGAACGACAAGACTAACTTGAGGTAGGCAATCAACTTGGTTGTATTGCCAAGAAGAAATAGCTTAGAGTATACATGTGTATGTGACCAGTATTTAAAGAGAAGAGAAAAGCGCATGGACCAAGTGTAGAAAAGAAAACTATTGTCGAGATAGGAAACGAACACTGTGGAACAATGTCAAAGGAAGATGACTAACTGTGAGAGAGAAATGCCATAGGATGGAGAAAACGATGACTAGGAAGTGGTGAGTAATAATCGGCTGATGTGTGGGAGATGAGTCATCATAGAAGAAAGGGAACAGTGTCCATGGGAATATGAAGGGAAGAAAAGGGGTGAATCATAACATTACCTCCCTGTTATGTCTGAAATAGCCACAAGGACTACTAGAAATCATCAAGGCTATGTCCTCCGGGGGATTCACACATGTTTGTGCGTGCTTCTGTGTCATGAAAGTCATGGTAATTGCCGTAGTCTAAGATGGGGTCTGCTGTGTTGTCCTCAAGGTCTTCCATGGCTTGGGAAGCAAAAGGAGGGATAGGAGGTCGTTGACCTAACAGCCTACAGATTTCAGCAGAGGTCAATTCTCTTTCTGGGAGGAAGGTAAATGGGGTGACAGTGGCTCTGGTGTCAGATGGTTCAGGGTGAACTGGGAGGGTGGAACCAAGAGATGTGTGGCAGGAATGGTGGTTTGAGGAGGACAAGGATGAAGAGTGAGAGGTTTGGCGGTTTGGGCAGTGGTGGAGGGGGCAACGACTTTGAGGATGGCCTGGGGCCCAGGCAACACAGTGGGGGCATTGATAGAGTTGACAGTCCTTCTGCTGATGACCCAGGTGGTGGCATATGAAGCAGATATCTTTGAAGCAGATGTGAGAGTGGGTGTTACACGTAGCGTTGCGTACGAAGATCCGGAACGTCGGACGTAGCCGAGGTTCAATCCAAGGGGGTGGACGACGGGTCGGTCGTCGGGTCGAAGGTGAACGAAGGGAGTTCGCTAGGAATCGCCTAGGAACGTACAGAGTAACTCAAGAGCGTACAGAGGCTCACAGAGGTCCGGGGGTTTGTTCAAGAAACAACGCTAGATTGCGAAGATCAAGAATGAGACTACTAGTACAGGCAGCGGTGGCATAAATACTCGACAGTACGTAGGCGACAGAAGTCTGTGGAATCGGATGGAACTGCTGCGGATGAGTAAATACATATGTGTCAAAGTGAAAGTAGCGGGATGATGACGCCATTGTGAGAGAATTGGCGGAGGAGAGGGGCTGTCCATAGCAACACACAGAACGATCAAGAACAAGATCCGGGGCCTGTTCCGGTAGGATCCGAAGGAACGGCGTCAGGCCAGAAAGCAGGGTAGAGAAGCTGCTGGGTCAGCGATACTACAAAGAGATAATGTTCCCAGCAGGGGCCGGGATCTGAGTAGGCGAAAGAAAAGAGAAAAATGGACCGACGAAGTAGCACAACCATAACAGTGGGGAAGGATGGGGTCATTCTAGGTGCACATGAGTTCTGGGAGTTCCAGGTTGGGATGAGGGTGGGGATCAGTGGCTTGACAGGTGGCTAGTTCTGCCTCAGTAAGAGGTCTAGATGACGCTGAGGGGGTGGTAGGGTACGGGGTGTGAGGGCGAGGTGGGCGTACAGGGAGGAGAGGGCTAGGGGGTGGGAGAAGGGTGATGGCAGTGGAAGAGTGGGCTTGGAGTACTTGGTCAATGTCCCTGCACAGATCTATCATGGAGAGTTGGTTTAACGCAGCTACAAGGTGGTTCTTGAGCTGCACCAGGTTGGTGCAGGCGATTGTTACTGCCAGTGCCATGTTATGGGTGGGGGATTCTTCACTCAAGGAGAGAGCATAGTCAAGGAAGGTTTCAAGTACCAGGACATGGCCATGTGCCTGGATCAGCCGGTCAATGGGGGAGTTAGTGTCCAGGATCCAATCAAGGTGGAGGGTGTAACCGGGGTCAAAGAGCATGAGGGAGAGGAGGATGTTGTTGTCTTCAGATACATCAGCCAAGCAACAACTGAAGACAGGGATAGTGATGTTGGTGAGGTTGGCAGTAGAGGAGTAAGTGGGTGGGGCAGACATGTTGATGGTTATACGACGATGTTGTAGTGGGTGATTTATTAGCGTTTGGGGGGAAAGGCAGAGCAGTGGGACTTCTTATAGGCTGTGAGGATTTCAAGGGCTGATTGAAGTTCTGTTTTGGAAAGCCATGAGTCTTCTTCTGCAGAGTATCCTTTTCAGTGAATCAGATAGTGGCATGCTGACAGATGGCTGTGATGTCATATAATGCGCTCAATTTTGAAGTGTTCTTCGCCTTCTATTAATTCTGGAGGTGGTTGAGGGAAGTTCTGGCCATGTACACTGTTTTTGTGATAGGGCAATAACAGGGAAGCATGGAACACGTTGTGGATCTTCCATGTCTGTGGGAGTCAGAGTTGGTATGTAATGGGGGATAGGACGGTAGTAATTGTGAAGGGGCCTTCATGTTTGGGGGCGAATTTGGGGTTCATGACAGACCATTTGAGGTTTCTGGCTTCAAGCCAGACTTTGTCATTTTTGGCAAAGGGGGTAAAGCTACAGAAGTTCTGAGCTTTCATGGTTTGATGAGCCAGCTTGTGGGCTGCCAATGCTTCATTGTGTGCAGCAGTGAGTGTGTGGAGGTGGTCTTCAACCACAGGGAGGTTGGTTTCCAAGATAATCATGGATAGGAAGCAGGGTTTGTATCCCATCATGAGATAGAATGGGGAGTTGCTGGTTACGGAGTGAGGCAGTGATTATGGGTAAATTTGGCAAGGGGAATGAATTGCACCCATAAGGAGAGGTTAGCACCACAAAAGATCCAGAAGTAGGTTTAGATCTCTTGGTTTATGTGTTCGGTTTCACCATCAGTTTGAGAGTGGTAGGTGATGGAGAGGGTGAGCTTGTAGTCCAGTATCCTGCTGAGCTCTTTGACAAAGGCGGAGGTGAACTGGGGTCCTCAGTCAGAGATGATTTTGTCATACAAGCCAAAGCAAGAGTAGACTTTGGCTAGGAAAAGAGCGGCAACACCTAAAATGTCAATGGTTTTCTTGGTTGGGCATAGAATTACCCCCTTAGTAAGCCCATGGTTGACCATGACCAAAAGGATATCGAAGCCATCCAAAAGGGGAAGGTTGGTGATTAGATCACAGGAGATCTGTTGGAAGAGGTGAGTGGCAGAGGAGGAGATAGAAGATAGTGGGAGATAGGTTGGATGTGTATTGGTTTTGTTTTGCTGGCAGATTGCACAGCCTTCTATGTATTTGTGGACGAACATGGTGAGTCCAGGCCACCAGAATTCGCTGGCAATGAGTTGCCTGGTTTTGAGGTATCCAGGGTGTCCAGTGGTAATATGGTCATGATGTCATTGAACAACTGAGCAGTGGAGGTCAGGGAAGTCGGGGATATAGACTCTTCCTTGGTACGTTAGGATACTGGCATCGAAGTGCCAGTCAGAGAGGTGGGAGCAGAATTTAGTGG